>PVHY01001937.1:0-140478 GCA_004024945.1 Uropsilus gracilis | reverse complement strand
AGAGGGCCGAGGGTTCCGGGCAGGGGTGCATCAATTCGTCTCTCGACCCCCGCCCAGGCAATGGTGTTTGGTGGATGTAGCACGTATATGGGGGGGAAATAGGAACGTCTTTCTCCCTTTAAGAGGAAAAAGTTGAAACGGGCCATGTTAATAATTAGCAGAACCGGGACTCAGGATGAAACAGAAAACTGTTAAATTTTCATTACCCTCTAAGAAAACGGTATCGTCAGTGACTGTTGGCAGTGCCCTGTTATTTGGGGGACTTTGGGGAAATTGTCCAGATTGTCTTCAGGAGGCTGAAAAATGAGGTGGGGGTGCAGGGAGGTGGAGGGGGGGGGCGGCTGGCACGGCGCTGAGTTCCAGCTTACCTACTGAGGATTCAAATTCACAAGCCAAACATTTTTGGTTGCTGATTTTAAAAAAGAGTATAGGAGGCAGAGCTGCGGCCATGAGCAACGTGAAGAACACGCCATGGGAACCCGCCTAAGGAAAAGAACATGTAAAGAGCTTGCCTCTCCGGAGGAGTTCAGATGCATCCGTGCTATAAAAAGCACGCATACTTGTGCGACTTTCAGGATGGATTTTATGAAGGACAAATTATACTTAATGAAATTGTATCTGTGCCTGCCATGTAGTTTTGTCAACCTCCTCATTTTAATCATCACTTCAGAGGGTTGTGTCTGCAGTTGATATTATATAATTGGTATGGTGCACCATCAGATATTTTTAATGTACTTTTGGAGTAAAGGGAACTTCCTGTCCCTTCAGACAGGCCCAAGGTGTAGATGGCCGGGGTTGCTGACTGTTTGCGGTGGTTTGCCTCCAGATGTGTGAGCTCAGCTGTTGCCTGTCACTTAGGTGACAACTGGCCTTTTCCCACTAAGCCTTTGCTGTCTCCATTATCCTCAGTGAAGTGTCAATGTTCAGCCACCTTCTATTATCAGGAGTGGACTGAGTCTCTAGGGAGGCTGCAGCCGTGTTTGACCATCACCCAACAATATGTCTGTTTTTCAGACTCTAGGAAGGAAAAAAAAAAAATCCCCTGACAGCAAGTTAGATACATTTTGAATTGAGCACCAACTTAATCCAAAGATTCTGCTTTAATCAAGACAGCTCTGGAAGAATGACGCAATATTTGTCAAGCCTTTTTCTCTGCAACAATATTCACTCCCACCAGGGGATTTTAAACTTAAACAGCAACCATTTATCTTGCTGTCTGGTGGGCCGTTTCAGTTGCCTCCAGTGTGGTACTAGGTGGCTGAGCCTGGCCTGAGACAGGAATCTGTCATTGTAGCCCAGCTGGAGCCTGAAGAAAGCAAAATACAGCACCTGCTGGTACCAGAGGGCTCCTAAATGCCATCAACTGGGAGTTGAGAAACAGAAGGAGATATTTTATAAGCTCTTCCAGAAATGTTTATACAAAGGATTTAAAGGTTAACAATGCATGTGTTCTACATATTAACACTAAAAGGTGCTAGAAATAAATAGACATTATCCACAGTTAAGAAGTGCATACTTGCTGATGAACCCCAAAATATCTGCTCTAATAAGTCATGGCTAACAGTAGTGACTCATTCTTGTGAATAAGCCAAGGAAGGAGGGAGAATGGGGGTGGGGGGATGTGGACTACAAGAACCTGAGGATTGGATGATATAGAGAGGTAGACATATTGATGTGAGGGAATGAGTTTAATAAATTAATTTTCCACCCCAAATTTTATACTTAGTGATTTATTATTTAATTTTATAATTAGTGATTTATCACTTAGTGAGCCTGTGGTGACTAAGGTTCACTATGGTTTGTTGGTTTTTAAAAGAAAAGTGGTATATTTTATTAAAGTGACAGATTCAATCAGTTCTGCCAGCAATACCAAGGAAACTTTAAATGTTTATCATGTTTTTATAATCAAGGTTCATGCAACCACCATTTGTCTCTGTAATAAAGGGGGGTAGTAATGAGTCAGCTTGGGTCACCCAATAAAATCTAATAATCTAAGTGGGGAGGAAGAAAAATCCTTACAGGGTTAATAACTAACCTGCTAATTTTAGAGTCAGATGTGTGTAAAAGTCTGATTGTTCCTAATATCCTCTCCTAAAATTATTCTGAAAAGACATGAGAAAAATAGTTTAAACATAAAGTTTCTTTAAGTAAGGATTTTAAAAAGTAAACTGGGATCTCAGTTTTGAAGAGTGACATCGTAAGATTATTTAAAGTTTTTTTAAAATTGTAAATTCACTTATGCAAATATTTGTGTAAGTGAAGCACAAATAGTTGAGTTTTATGAGCAGCTATTCATAAGTCCAATGAAATGGAATGAGATTCTTGAAAAATGATTTTCTGACAAGTAACTCTCCTAATGTCCTATACTAATAATTTGGGTTTTCCAGTCTTCAAGGAAACAATTTTCAGAAATGGGAAACAATTTTCAGAAATTATCATTACCAGTATTCTAGTTGCTGCAGTTAATTGCCTGGTTAGTTTATAAAGAGTACATTTTTTTCTTTTAAAGAAAGTAATTTGAAAAGTCAAAGTGATTATTAATCCATAGATAAAATGTTTTAACATTTTAACATAAAAATGTTAAAAGATGTTACTTGACTATGATAAAGATTGCTTGCCCTTGAAAAATGATTCTTTTTTTCTCCTTTCCATTATGTCAAACTCTTAATAATGTGAGAATATTGTATTCACTGAAATCCAGGTATAAAGCCGATGAGTTGCTTTTCTTCGTTGGTCGGTTGATGTTTTAAGAGATCATTACTGCTTTCTTTTCAGAATCAAATATTGTTGTATTGGGCCCTGATATCTTTAGAAGACTGGTGTGAGGCAACAGATTGGGAAAGGAAAGTACAGAGAGAACAAATCCTACAAGGATGCAGTTCTTTGAAACCCCAGGCAGCCTGTGGTATCCATGCTCCAGAATATAGGGTCTGAGACCAAGATGGCCTTCCAGAAGCTGCTGCAGCCCCACCCAGCAAACTTCTGGCCTCTGGACAAACTGCCTTGCACATGCAGGTGCTGAGGAAAGTCAAGGGGACAGCCATTGTGTGTTGATAAAGCAAAGTTTTGGGAGCAGTGTGAATGACCTGGCCTGAAATCACCAAGGGGATCTACTGAAACCTTTGTCTCTGTTCCCCCTTTTCCTGAAGGAGAGGTGGTGAGAAGACACAAGCTTTATAAGTTGGAACATGCTTAAGTCTTGACACTTTGGGCACTGACATACAGAGAAATAATTGGGTCACTTCTGTATGCCAAGAACCCTTCCCGAACTAGTGGTCCACTGGCACTACTTCCAGTTAGTAGAGGGCATCAGAGATGTAACCATTCTTTCTGTGTCTGTTCTGAGCTTGTTTAGGTTAAATTCCAACTACATTTTGACCACCTTTCAAGGAACCTCTCTTCACCTTTCTAGGTTCATATTTCTATAAGGAGGCTTTCTAAATTTCAAATAAAAATAAGAATGATGGCAAGCTAGAAACCAGTGTAAACATTATAAAACTTAGATCTGTAAACTAGCAAGTGGCTATCACTTTCCTTTTTACCTTCAGACTATAAATTTGGTGGTAAGTGATCCAAAAAGCAACTGACCAGTTAACCTGCAGCTGCATTTTTCTCATTGGTGGGGATAAAATCTCTGAGCAAAGCTTTTGGTTTCTAGCAGATTACACTTCAGAAACAAAAAAGTTAAGGTTGTTACTTCTGTTGTTCCAGTACTGAAGCCCTGTCCTTCTTTCTAGGAGTTTTGTCCCATTTGAGGATTTACAGCACCCACCAGATTTCACTTGGCAAATGTCTCTGTTTCCATCTTTTCTCAATGGGTCCCTGAAAAGAAAGATGTGTCAATAACAACAATGAAAATATTGCAGTCAGATGCAGGCCCCTAAGTAGACTTCTCAGTGAAGCATGCTTTCCTTCAGCTGCCCTTCTTTTATCTGAGGCACAGATCCCACAGTTCTCAATTATGGTCTTTGACTTTGGTAACAATTCTGTTTGAAATGTTTCCAATTACACACAATATTGGCGGCATGGAGCAGCTGTGTGCCAAAAAGCATTTCCAAGTGTGTTCCAAGAATCAGACTGTGATTGCTTTTAATTCAAATAAAGGCTATTTGATTTCCTGTGAAGTTTTTTGGGTAATCACCTTCCCCTTCCCTCATTTTTGTTATCTTGAAAAACAAACTTCTAATATAAAGTATATATATAAATATAGGCATGTGACACAGCATTGACTATGGATGGCCCTTGCTCAAAGCAAGCATCTCCGAATTCTTCCTTTTTTAAGGAAATTCTAAAGAAACATTGGCCAACTTTGCATTTCCTCAAAAAAGAAAGGGGGAAAGGTTATCTGATAGCATATTGGAAGTAGCTGATGTTTTTAAGTTTTTCCCACTGTTTTGATTATCTTTGTATCTTACTGGAAATTGTTTGGTACAGTCTTTCCTTCAAATTCTTCTATTTTTTTTCCTTTTCTGAGTCCTTAAAAATATACCAAAAAAAAAAAAAAGTAAAGAGTAAGGTTAGTAAGAATTGACTAAAAGAGCAAAGAAAAAGGTCAGTAAGGATAGTCTTAAAATATGGGTGTGGGGTGTAAATGATTGCACTGTTCTACAGGAACCAAGCCCTTCAGGCCTGCCCCCAATGTGGGATTGAAATATCTGAACACTGAAACCTTTTAAAACTGTAGTGACTTAAATCTTTTAATAACTACCAGATATACTTGAATTATTAAATCTGAAAATAAGAAAATACACACTTGGGGGTCATAGAGTGAAGAGATTGGTTACAGGATTTGGGGGTGGGGGTGGGGGTTCTTCTTTCCAGAATGGTTTTTTGGCTCATTTGAAACCTAACACCTAGAGTTAGTGTGTATCCAATAGCTGAGGTGTTAAGATGGTCCTAATTAAGGTGTTTTCACATTGGCTCTTTCAATTTTGGCAAACACATCCTATAGAACATAGTGCTTCTTTGGGTTGAACAGTAGTTGACTTGCATAAATGCCAACATCTCTTCTGGCATTTTTGGAAATCTTCCACTCTGTAACAAATAGTGCTGTGTAATCCAAATTTGTGAATGCCATGTTTCATGGAGCCCCTGTAGAGACAGCTGAAAGTCACCCATGCTGTTAGGGATCCTGAGGATCCTGGAGGTTAGGTTGAGTCCAAGACAGCGCCACTCAGGAAGGAGAGTCTTTGATCAAATCTAGGAGGAAGTGACGCCAGCCTGGTGTAAGTGGGCTGTGAAAATCTGCTATGATGAAGGACCCACCAACCCTTGCTCACACTCTCAATTAACCATACTGTCTTAGAAAAACTTACTCAGCTTGAGGTAAAATGAGGTTTATGTTGCCTCACCAGCTGAGCACCCAGCCTGCCAGATCCTCTCCCCACCCAGACCCATTGCTATAGTGACAAAACCCACAGTAACTATGGTTAAAATAGAAAGTCTGTTTAAATCCTTTTCTATATTGGCCAGTTCTCTGCTCCAGTTAAAATGTTGTCTTCTGGGTAAGCACACACATGCTCACATCATGCATTTAGTCTATTAGACTAATTTAAATCATGTCATAATTTGGGCAAAGACATTTGTGCACTTTTTTTTTTACTCTCACTGATAAGCAAATTAACATGGTCATCTTCAGAAGAAATTCAAACTTGGCAGTCACTGTTGATATGTTCATTTGTGTTATTTACATGTTTAAATAATTTAAATTTCTTAGGGTGTGAGAAAGAGCTATCTAGTGCAGCTTTTTGTCTTATGTAAACATCTTTTCCAGAAACAATTAAAACGATTAGACTTTATGTAAGGAAGAATGCTCAGTGTTCCAGTGCTGAAATGCTTGTTATGTGTGTCAGAAAAAGCCAACATTTTAAATTCTTCTGTGACTATGTAGTTAGTGTATTCAATGCTTGAAGTATAGGCATGTTACATAATTTTTAGAAAGAGATAAAGTTAGGTCTGAAGTACATTAGAGAATCACAGATGTTTCTTATTAAAAAATGCATATGTTTCCTAGGAATTTCTGATGCTTAGCTTTATTCATTGCAAGGATCATATGAATAATTTCATTGAGTTGCCTTAGTTCTTATTTACACAAGCCTTGAGAAAGGAACTGAAGTGATAAATAACTTGCCCCCTCGCCTAGTTCTAAAATGCTTTAGCCTTTTATGTTTTTGTGAAAGTGAAGGGAGGGAATAAAATATACAGAGAAGATGTTTGTATTTAACAAACTTAAATCACACAAGTTCCCTTTGTGAACCTTCTATAAGTTTAAACAGCATGGCAGGCTAATAGCCAAAAACATGTCCTCAAGTGTGGCCAAATGTGTTACAAGCAGACCAAGCTTTCTTCATATTAAGGTATTGTAAATAGATCTTCTAACCTTCTGAATTTTAAGGAATAAACCTGAAAAAAATCGCTCTTCTGAAAAAGAAAAAATTTCTTCTCCCCCTCTTTACCCACGGAAACTGACATTATTATTTATTACAGGACAGAAATGAGAAACTAATAGGAATAATGATGTTTGTGTGGGAGTGTTTTAAACTAGCTTGACTTGGCAATTAAGCAGGAAGTAACCAAGTCATTATGCGGTGTGATGGGTCTTTTTCTAGTTTTTATGTTTGTGTTGCCTGCAGACACTGGTTTTTCTACTTTTGTTCGGTAATTTTTGGCCAACCCCTTGTTCGCTTGTGCTGATTTTTTCATGAACAGAGATTTAAGAATAGGCAGTGTTACTGAGTACAGAAAAAGATCATTTTTAGTGTTTTCCTAACAACCTGAAAACTTGCACTTCAGTACAGTCACTGGTTTTTCAACCTCTCTGAGTCTGTTTCTTCATCTTTAACTGAGGAAATCAAGCCAGGTGAGTGCACCTTAACCAGAAGTTTCCATCATTAACACCTATGGAGCTTTTACAAAAATGCAATTACACAGAAATGTTAAGGGTTTGGGTGGAGTCTTATGTATTTAATTTGACATCGCTGCCCTAGTAATGTGATCTATGGCCATGGTTATGATGTACTGGATTACCCCATCTCTAAGAACTTTACTTTCTAATACTGCTAAACATTCCTTTCCCTTTGCTCCTGTTTTGTTCATTTCTTTCTTTGTCTTTAAAGACCTTGCTCATTTCTAATGTTGCTGTCCACCACCAGTAGCTATCATTTTAATTCAATTCCAGGAAGACCTAGCTGTGAGTGGATGGTAATTGAGGTGAGGAAAGAACCACATTAACAAGCCCTGCACACCAACCAGCCTCACACAAAGGAAGTCTACCCTTGACCAATATAGGGAGCCTCAAAAGTCAGAAAACTTTTTGAATAATGTTAGAATTTTAAACAATGTGTTTTTTGTCAACTTCCAGATAACCTTTCAGATAAATTGTTTCCAAACCAAAAGCAATGGGTGTAATTGTTCATTTGAGAAACATAATAAATACATTGTTTCCCTTATGTTTCCAGACTTCTGGGGCTTTCTATAATGTGTTGACTATATAAATATATTTTCCCTAGGTTAACAGCCCTTTTGCTTTAAATTGAAAGTACTTCACCAGAAAAGGTACCTAAAAGCTCATTAAAAAAAAGATTAAGAATATAATTTCAAAGTGTAATTAACCTACTGCTGAAAAGCAGTTTAATTCATGAAAAGCATAGTTTATCCTAGATTTCCTTTTTTGTTGGCTCCTATATTCACTGAGTGAATGAATGTCATTTTCTGTGGTCATCTTGCTGTATGTTAACTTTAGAACTAAAAACCAACCATACCATCACAAAGGGTTCAGTTGTATTATTTTCAGTCGTTTAATATTTTCAATTGTGAAGATTAAAAATGTTAAATCCTTATTAATGTTTCATGAGGAAGTGTGTATATATGTGTATGTTTAAACCCGCAGTCCTTTTCAATAACAGAAGTACTAATTCCCACTATTTTTGATTAGTGAAATAATTTTAAGCTAACTAATTATAACTATCTTAGAGCTAGAAATTATTTTGGTCCTTTTATAGACATGATTCCATATTCATTATGACATAGAAAGGTTTTAAAACTCTCCCCATCTCTGTTATTCTACTATACACATATGAATGTATCTGAAAATCTGAGTATTAAAATTAATGACTGCATATTTTTGTGGAAATTGACCAAAAGATTATTGTTAATTTTCTTTTTTGTTCTTTAGCCTTTGAAGATTTAAGTTATTTCCCATCATTATCCTTCATTGACATAGTGTAGAATATAAACTAAATAAAAAAGAACTTAAACCAAGAACTTAAACCAGTCAGTATTACTGCTGGTGATGACAACATAGTTCAAGCAGAAGGGAAAAATTGATACTTACCTAGTTTATGTCATTGTTTTGTTTTGCCATTCTTATGGAGGACAGTTGCTCTTTACTTTGTAATTAAAGGAAGAACTTTGAAAATACACCATTCTAAAATCTGACTAACTGTACAATTTCCTTTGAAAGTTTGCTTTTCAGGCATAACCAGGTGCAGCAAGAGGCATTTTCTTTCTACTCATGCCCCTTGCCAAGTCAAATAACCAGAGACTCAAAGTGGAAATTTCTACCTGAATTATCTACTTAGGTTGTTTGTACAGTGTAACTGGAAAACTCTTAGTCATCAAGTGAAGAGATACAGTGAGGTGTTTAAGTCAGGAAAAAGATTAAGTTATAACTAAACAATGTTTAAGGATCATTGGAAAGAAATGAAGAGGTCAATCAAAGTGTTGTTTACAGACGTATTATTTGTGGTTTTCACCTTCCTAGAGTTCCACAGTTAATCTCCTTGCTTGTGTTAGACTTCCAGTTAATATCACAGCACATGTGGGCTCTACCTGGGGACATCCTGGTCCACTTCACCTCCCCCCCGTCCAGCTCAGCAGTCATCTGATCTCAGGGAAATCTTTTCTGCTCATTCAGAGAATATCAGATCCTCTGCCTCACCCCAGCAACCACTCCCCAAACCAATGCCCTGCTTCCCTTTCCTGAGTACCTCTTACCTAACACCAATCAAAGCACTAACAGGCATTTATTGGCTGCAGCCCTCTGTTCCATGAAAAATTTTGTGCTCTTGACTTTAATAGCATCACTTGTTAATTATTTTGATCCACTCATAAACATCACATTTTTTAGAACGTAAAGTGCTTTAAAATCATCTATATCCATACTATACAGAGATTCAGATCCACTGCATACATAGAGATCACGCCTATGTGCATTCTATGTGTGTATATAGTTCTCACTAAGATAACCTTAAAGTAGTGACTGGTGCAAAGTAGGTGTTTAGTAAATACCAGCAGATTAATGACCACAACTATAAGAAGCCATCTGCATTCCGAATTAGAACACCCCCTCCCAAAATCTAAAAGTATGTGATGCTGAGTAAATGAGAGTTTAAGCTCAGATTCTCATTCTAATAATAGAACTAGTAAGTTAGCAAATGGCCACCCTCATTTTACACCTGTGGACCATTAAAATATTATATGCCAAATAAAGACAAATAGAAACCAGCATTGGTTTTCTCTGAGTGAAAATTCAAGAAGGGAGGTTTTTTTTTTTTTTTTTTAATTCTTTTCTAGTTTTATGGGCAGTTTCAGCAGCTCAAGTTGAGATTCTGAGCCATTTCCCTCCTTATCTGAATTAAATTAGAGAAATATAATAATAATAAGTGTGAGGAAAGAGATTGATTGGTACCATTCCTTCTCTCCATAACAAAGTGATCAGTAAAATGTAATCATACAGTATTCTTATTAATAGAAGTAGATTGAGTATTCACAGTGAGGATACTAGCCATGTGACTTTCCTTTTTATTTTCTCTGTTACTCTATAACCTTAAAAAAAAAAAAATAGAGAGATCCTGTCTTCAGTCAGATTGTGGTATTGTTTTGTATGTTAAAACAAGGATAGCACACTGCCTTTCACTCAAGAAATCCTCTGCTTAAATTCCAGAGTTGAAAAGCTAATCCTCTAAGTGATTTCAACCAGCTTGCGAGGAAACCTAGTTGCTTGAAATTATTATTTTAATGTCTCAGGTTCCAGGGCTAAATTGGCAGTGAGTCAGCTTTCCTATTAATGGCTGAGCCAACTTATTTGTCCAGAAATTATCATGTTTTAACTTGGGGATTCTTACTACTAATAAGACTAATGCCTCCAATGTACACAGAAACACTTTCAGATTCATCTCATTTGCTTTCACTGTGTTTTTGGGTGGAGGTCAACCAAGCATATCCCCCATTTACAGATGAAGAAGCTGCTTCTTTGCTCCAGACCGAGCTTTCTAAGGCACTTGGTTTGGCAGATCTTTAGTCAATTATCAATTGTGCTCAATTTTTCAAAAGAAAAAGCCAACAAAGGAGAGGGAAAGTAAGCAAGTACTTGTAAAATATCTAAATGCTTAATGTTTTATTGTTTCACAATAGTCACTGTTTATATTTGTTCTATATTAAATGTTTTTAAATAATTAGAGCCTCTTCTACTAACTAACATGGATCATATATAAGTTACTTAATTTTCTGGGTTTCTTACCCACTCTGTGCCTGTTTCCTCAGTTACAAATGAGGATCCTGATGATATGTTAGGTTCAAAATTTCCTTGATTCTAAAACAGCAGATGTGGAAACTATAGTTTAAGGGGGATAGATAATAAATTCAAGCTGATATTTTTTATGATTAATGACCATCACTATCGAAGTCCCTAACTAGAATTATTAATAGTCTATTCAAAATTATTTATATTACCCAAGTTCAACTTTAAAAGATGATCTCTTTATTCCTGATTCAGTGTGGCCAGTTCAAAATTCAACAATAGCTATGTTTTAAAAATCTAAATGAGCATACGTTTCTCCTTACCAAAAGTCTGGTTTTATAGGTTACATTGTAGTTTTACTATGAGGAGCTAAAGGAAAATGCAGTAACAGTTAACCTGATGTGGTTACAACAATGGTATACTTATTTAGTTTCTGCTAAAATTACAAATATGAGTACAGTTTTTATGCATGGTAAATATGAAAATTGAAAAACTAAAACTCACAGGGTATGTTCACTACTTACATAACCCACATACTGATTATTAAAACTTGGTTTAAAATGTGTGTGTCCTTGGCCAAATGGAGTTAATTTGGTCTATACAAGGTTTGTGTGAACATTAAAATAACCCAACATCCATTTTAGCTACTTTCCTAATATTTTTTAAAACTGTAATATCCTTATCTCCCCCACTCCCCAAATAAAAACTGGTGTAAATCTGCAGCGAGTGGTGAAACACCTTCTCTATTAATCCTAAATACTACCTGCTGGCATCAGTCTCCATACCTGCCTGCTTGGGTGTTCCATTTTCATAGCTCTGTGATTAATTAAGTCACTCACTTTTAAGCAAATTCTCAAGACCTTGGATCTTATTCACGTTTTTAATTAGGCTGAGCCAGAAGTTACTAACGGCCCACCGGGAAAGGGGTCTACCATCTGTATTCTGTCTCAGAAGGTGGAATCTGTAAGTTGTACAGATGAACACAGCAGTCAGTATGGAGCATCTCCCTGCAGATTCCTAAGTGATTGTGAAGTGCTGTTCCAATAGGAAGGACTCTGTAAATGTGACATTAATAATCACCAGTTTGAATCTGGGTCACTTCAGCCATGACTCAAAGATCAAACGCTATCAGATGGTAATGAGTGTGTGAAAGTACTGCAGAAAGACATTCCACTTCTTAATGACACCTTTGTGGGCCTTCTCAGCAGACTGTTAGAGGGTGGAAAGAAATAAAGTCGCCTGTGCCCCTTGTTCTGGAGGCCAGCCCTCCAGGTCCCAGCTGGCACACTTTCGCAGGGATGTTTTAGAACAGTTTGCAGTGGTTTCTGCTTCTAGCTCCTTAGAAGGATATGCAGAATCTTTCATCTTCTGCCTCTTTTCCTGACCATTTATTTACTTCAAAGTGGCAGTAGCTCAACTGTACATTCTTTGTCCTCTGCTCTCTGACAAAGAAGGAGATATTGTCCACCAAAGGTGTGTTAACCATTTAATGTTACACGTTTCCATTTTGATGTGAGTTTGAGGCATCATTTTCATTCCAGCATACCTTTATTGAGCCTATGTGGTTTGGCAGGCACTGTGTTAGGCTCAGGGAGTACAGATATTAAATAAGAGTGGTTCCTTCTTTTAAAGATTTCATTGTTTTGTGGGGCACACAGTTCATTGTAAAATTTTTTGGTAGAGGCAGGAATAGAGAAATGTGCCAACTTTAGCCATGGCACAAAGGCAGGGGTGAAAGTCTTTGTTGGGAATGGATTGTTGAGGAAGACTTCTGAGGGATTGATTGATGGCTCTTAGAGTCTAGATGGGAGTCCACCAAGCCACTGGAATTGCAGTGATTCATTCCAGACAGAAGGAAAAATGTGTGCAAAGGCAAGAAATGTGAGACACACTCAGTGCACTGCCAACCTTTATATTTGGCTGTAAGATTAATTGTGTTTCTGGTCTTGGACTTACTGGTACTTTAACAAAATCTCCATTTTAATCAGAAATATTCTGTGAAATTTGACAACTTTAATTGTGTGCCCCTCTTTTTCAGTGGTCAATTTCTGAATAAGAACTTTCTATGTTCCTCCTTAAATGTTGAGTTTACCTGACTCTCCTACCAGGTGTTTGTACTGTGTCTTTTCATTGTTGTGTTGGTACAGTCTAAATTTATTTGCTCTTCACTTGAACTGTCAGGTCAATGTCAGCTTTAAGTGTTTCAACAATGTTCTCTAATGAATATTATATTCATGACATTTACTTTAGTGTTACTCTAAGAGCTTTCTTGAAAGCTAATGGTCAAAGCAAAAAAGGTCATTAAGTGACACCCCCCCCAGATATGTTTGCTTGTGTTGGTGTCTCTGTCTTTTTTTCATAAAAATCTTTTTCTTTTTTCAGCATAAAAACCTTACCAAGCAGAAATAGCAGACAATAGACCCACAGGAGAGGAATGCTTTTCTTCATTTCCTGATTATCATTTCTTGAACTCCTGTTTTTTAAATTTCAATTCATTTGAGACAGAATCCTTAATAATATAAAATATAAAACACCATGCTTTTAATAGCATGTATTTGATGATCAGTGATAAACTCATTTCTTAGGTGGGAACTTCCACAGCAGTTCAATTGGTGCCTCCTAGGAGTAGCCATGTTAAAATGGTGCATTAGCCTCTTTTAAAATTTCTGCCATCTAATTGTTATCTGAGCAGTCAGTCTGTTTTCAGGCAGTCTGGTGTGTGATAAATATTTTGAGCATTTCAGACTGAACATGACAATTTCAAAGGGTTTTACATGCTTTAATTAATTTCCACAACAACCAGATGCATTTTGTCTTATTGATGGGGAGGCCACAGACGTTGCAGTTCAGAGCATTGCTTCATCTCACAAAGCAGTTTTCCAACCTTTTTTGGAATTGCTGAACACTTTCCTGCCACTCAAGGTTACTCAGCATGTCAGGTAGGACTGTGGGGTAGAATAGGTTTTATAGAGCTGCCAGGCTCGTCAGAAGTTTTAAAACAATACACAAGATGCCCAGTCTGTTTGATTTCAGGTCAACAATGAATATTATGTAAAGTGTGTCCCAAATACTGCATGCCCCTAAAAAATTACTGGTGAGCGATTGAAAATTCAAATTTAACTGCGTGTTCTAGAAGTAACTGGGCAAAGCACACCGCTGGCTCTGGCCCCACCCTCATGGTGTCCTGATGCCTCACCTTCCCTGCCAGAAAGGCTTCTGCTTTCCTGATCATGGTTTGAAAACCACAGGTGGAAGAAAACTGTATGAATGTTTTGTTTTGTTTGAGACTAAGTCTTGCTATTTTTGCCCATGGAACTGCAGGCTCATGTTGCCCATGGGACCACGGACTCAAGCGATCCCCAGCCTCAGCTTCCCAGGTAGCTGGGATTACAGGCGCGCGCCACCACCCCCAGCTAATTTTTGGGACTAGGTTTCACTGTGTTGCCACGGGCGGGACTAGAATGGTGATCCCCAGTCCCCGCCGTGACTCCATAAGCTGTCGCTTACAGGCATACGCCACCATGCCCGGCCTGTATGAATGTTGAGAGAGAATCAATAATATGTTTTTCATCTGCTGCTACTATTAGAAGATAGTATCATCTCTTCATCTGTTAGAAGATCTCCACGGCCACATCACAGATCCTGAGTGACATGCTGCAGTTGTAGAGCCTTTGTGTTGCTGTTCCTGTTTCTCTGGATAGACATTTTAGTCTCCTTGCCGTTGGGAGTAATGTTTGTTAAGTCATCTGTTGCTAGAAGTTAATGGTTTGACTCCTATGAGTAAGAGCTGACGGTGTAATCAGAATGCAGTTGGCCAGACAGCGTGGTTAAGGGAAGGATGGATGGGAGGTTGTGGGCGTAATTCGGAAGAAACGTGTGTCACATACTGAGCCTTATCTTTCGGTCCAGTGGGCGTGCAGGTTTCAGTGGTGGTGCCTGGAAGACTGTATCAGGCAATCTGGCAACTTTGCTCCAGTATTTTAAAGCAGCCCTTAAATGCTGCACTCATTTGTGAAGTCCACCTCTCCCTAGTCTATTCTTACTGGTTTTCTCCATCTATGTCTCTTTGTACTTGAGTACAATCTGAGTAGCATTCAGAAATCACTGTTTATGGTTTTCATTCAGGGTTCAGCTATATTGGAGGGTCTAAAAGATTCCTTACCTTCACTGATGAAAAATCTTTTTTAAAACATAATACAAGAAATAGGCCAATCAATGGGTCCTGATAGTTAGGGTCCATGCCTGGCATGGGTGCCTATTAATTCTAGATCACTTTTTTGTATTTGCAAAATGTTAGCTGTGATTTATTTCCTGCTGGGTAAATCAAGAATGAATGTGATTTATATCTTTGTCCCTTTTCAGTTTTTCCAGACTTAAAATAATAAAAACATTGGTGATGGGCATGATGTGGTAACATCCATTTGAAGAAGTGTGACCCCCCCCCGCACCCCTAAAATAGTGTTGTAAACCAAGTAGTTCATAAAAAATTTTAATTTAAAATAAATATATGAATCACTTTGCCTGTTTGAAAATTAAAAGAGTAGTTGTATATTTTAAACATTTCTTGAAAAAAAAAGACACTTCTGTGTTCAGATGTTCTAAAGGATAGATGAAGATCATCTGAGATATAATTTTGTTATCTGCAAATGCCTATATATAATTTGAAGATTAATTGTAATGTGAAATCTATCTGAATTGTTTATACTTAAATTGTATCTCATGTATTCGGTTTTTAATACATCTGTTTATCTGTTGAAAAAATACTTATGGAAGAAACATAATAGAGACACAGTTCTGTATGTCATAAGAAAAAGGATAGTGGCTAGACCAAAGGAGAGAGAGAATTGAATGTGCCTTCCCTTAGGTCTGCACAGTGGGGACTGGGCTGAGGGTACATTCACACAGCTATACCTCATATTATAGAAACTACAGGAACATTCTCCATTTTTATTAGCTTATTTTTCTCTTGGAGGAGGAAATAGCTTTTTTTTTTTTTTGACTCCACAACTCATACAGAATCTGTAATCAGAGAAAGCTCCCAATATTATTTCTTTTATAATATTTCACACATGAAGAATCAATCTGTTCATTACATTTGCCTCCTTGCACAGTTCAAGTCAGCTACATTTTACTCTACATTTCTCAGTGACAAGATGAAGGTGGAATTTGACAGGGTATCCAGGAGATTTGCATGATAAAGGCCAGGAAATTTTAAGTTTCCTATTTATGAAGATGGTCTTTGGGATCAAGGTTAAATTCAGATAAACTAGTACATATTAAACTAGGTTTTTAATGTTGATTATAATGTGTACATGTTTGTGAAAAAAACTCTCAAACTACAAAATATTTACTCTAAAATAAAGCTAAATCTGTACTTTTTAATGTTGGCAATATATATTACAACTTATAGAATAATTTTTAAGTACTTACTGAAAATGAAATTTTTACTTGTTCACATGTATTTTTGGAATTGGATCTCTAATAATTTAAATATGAAAGAATTTCTTTTTAAACTTTTATCGCTCTTATGAATACATTAGTTATTTTCTAGAAAGAAATATGTGTGCCATTCAGAGCTACCTGGTCATAACTCTGTGAACTGCTGAAATCAAACAAATGTCTTGATCAGTTGAGCTGCCAGGTGGAATTTTATCTTAAACCATTACAACTTCCTTCATACTTTAGGACTCCTGTAAATTTTATCAACAAAATCACTTCATACCCCATTTGGAAGGCAGCCACTTAAGCATGGAATATGACAATTGTTTAACAGCGCATAGTAAAACAAATAATTCATGAGTCAGAAAAGGAGACTGCATCCAATTGAAACTTCCAGGGTAACTCAGGTAGGTGGACATAACCATGCAGGTGTCTTGGAGCAGTTCCAATGCCATTGGCCATTGAACCCTTGGGGTGGGGGCCTCCCTAGCCCCTACCCCTGCCCCCCTGAGAGTCCCCTGGGTACAATGCCCCTTGATATGCTGCTGAGACACTGACTTCCTGTTGAGTCCCAAGGACCGTGCTGGGCCACACTGTGATCATCTAGTCTAGGAGCAGGTCCCTTCCGTGGGACTGTTTCAGAACTTCTGTTGATGGCCTAATGATCTCATCTTCCCTCTGTACCAGCCAGAGCCACCTCCAGTGTCACACTGCTCATCTTAAATGAGAAACTTGGACTGATATGTTCCCATTATCGATCCATCGGTTCCAGGGATTAGTCACTGCAAAAGAGTTAATTTGTCATGTTTTGGGGGTCATGTTTAATTGCAAGGATCAGCAAAGGATGATAAATGACTGCCTTTTACTTCAAGCCTGAGCTTCATTTTTTTCTCTGAGACTGCTGAGCAGTACAATGAGTTAATCAGCACAGCTGGTGCCTTAAGAATGAATGACATACAAGCCAGAAAAGGTTACTGCTATCTAAAACCAGATTTACCCGTCCAGTTCAGTCCGTTAAATACTGCCTAGAATATCTTTAAACTGACTGCTCACAGCAAGCCTTCTGCATTCCACAAGAGGAAAGAGGCACTAGATGGCAGTCTTAAACAAACTTGAAATGACCTTTCCCTTGAAATATACGAAGGCACTACCTAAAAGCAGTCACTTCTGTCCCAAATGAACTTGAACACTCCATCATAGAAATAAAATGTGTCAGGGCATCATGAAGTTCATATTATACAACTTTGCTTGGAACTTGAAAACGATTCTATATATACTTGAAAGTTTACTGCTGAACTGATTTATACCTCCTTTGACTTTGCAGGTTCAAGTGTTTCAGAGTTTTCTAGACTTAAAAAAACTAGAAAGAATGGTAGAATGTTCATAAGTTAGAAAGTCATGCAACTGTTAAAATAAACAGATGTAAAGTGATTGAAGGAGATATTTATGAAAAACCTATTATAAAGCAGTAAGTAGTATATTCTTACCTTGGGAAAGATCACTAATTACCTAAGCTAGTCTATTTGTATGTCTATGCTGATTTCTAAGAAATGAGATTATAGATCTTTTTTCTTTCTGTTTATTATTTTTCTACCCAAACCTCTATTTCTTCTACATCACAATCAATTTTTTAATACACATAATAGTTCAAATTGCCTTCTTGATCTAAGATGACCTTCCTGAAACTACTACTTAATGTTATTTCATCTTTTTCATCAGGTTCATTTGACATCTTACCTTAGGTGCTATTGTCATATGGAACATTACTGTTTATACTATGGGGTTTTCATCATTTAAAATATTGGAAGGAGTGTTGCTATGTTCCAAAGCATAGTGAAAATGATACTATGTGTGTGGCTTCTTGACCTTTTAGCTAAGAGCTAGTGAAAATGATACTATGTGTAAATTCCATACAGATATCTAGGGTGATCTCTGTGTTTAATTTATTTCCTTCAGTTCCATCTCCAGATGGGTGCTTATTGACAAGATTCCATTCACAATGAACATTTATAAAATGTCAAAGATAGGCAAATTGCTTGTTATAAGAAATCATTAATATTGGGTTGTAAGGAAATGAAGATCTCAAAAGAGTTAACAAGATATACTCAGTTTCTTTTTGATAAATATACACTTTCGCTCTGTGTGTGTGTGTGTGTGTGTGTGTGTGTGTGTGTGTGTGTGTGTGTGTGTCTGTCCAAATAGGTTTAAAGAGGATAAAGGTGATGGTTCTTATGACTTACCTTCTATCCTGGAAATTCATCCCATTTGTGTATTAATGTTCCAATATAATGTAAGAATGTGTGATAAAAATAATGGGTATAATATTTTTAATTTAAAATAGTACACCAGAAATTTAACTCCATTTGGGAAGTACCCCCCAAGACAGTCTGGCAAGACTAAAAATTCCTGTATCAGACTGGGGCTCAGTCACTTCTGGGGTGGAAGCTCACAAAGTACAAGTCCATTCAGAAGGGGTCAGTGTAGAATTGGGGGCACTAGAATATGTATCCAGCACTCATTTGTTCATTAGAGATGTCCTCCAGGAGCATCTTTACTGTGATGTCAGTCTTTGTGTACTTGCTATAAAAGACATTAGAAAAGGGTTTAGTCTGAATTGGCTGAACACCCCAAGGCCAGCTAGCTCATGTAAGTTATTATGAAAAAATAGTTATAATAATCCCTTTGCTCTTCAAAGGGCTTTGGAATAATGTAGTGAGGAAAACTCGACCTCCATGACTGTACTCAATACACAGTATAATTCCTCTCACTTTCTAATATATATCCTACACCCTGAACTGGAAGTCCTTGAGGAAAACAAGCATGTGCTGCTTGTGTTTAACTTTCAGAATCAGGCCTGTCATAGGGGCTCAAAAAATGTTTGAGTGGGTGAGCAAGTAAGTGTTACTCAAGTGAAGAGCCAGGTTTGGGTGATTCTGTCAGCCTCGCTGAGAGGACCTCCTTCATCTCTGTGGCCTGGCCGGAAACAGTGCAAAATATAGTGTGACTGGGAATGGAACCAGAGTGGAGAAGAGTTTAATTTTCAGAATTAAAGAATTCTTTTGCATTTCTTCTCATTGAATCCTGGCAACTAGCTGTAGGTTGATTGTCTCATTTTACAAATGAAGAAGCAAGTTTCAGATGATGAGAAAATCTCCCTGGAGCACACAGACAGTAAATGTTGTCATCAGGCTAGAATCCAAGTTTTCTTAGAAGCTCTAGCGCTCTGTCCCATTGCTTGGGACTGTGGTCCTGTGTGCTTGGCCTGGTAGATGGCGTCCCTCTGTCCCCCATCCTGTGGTCACTCTTGGCCATTGTCCAGCCTCACACTGCTGCACCAGCTACATGTCTTCTAGTGGGCTAACTTCTAAAGCCATCTGGTCCTCTAAGCTTGAAACCTGAAGGTATCCTTGACTCTTCTTTTTGCTTTCAGCCACAAATCCCATCATATCTTCACTATTGGATGTTTCTGGGGCAATCATTCTCTTTTCTACAAGGTCCCATCTTTTATCTTCATTCATAAATCTGCTATCCGGGCTCTGGCCTCCAGTCCTGCCTTCTTCACCATATCCATCTATCTCTCTTCTGGCAAACAGCATGTCCCCTTTAAGCCTATATGGCCTGGCTCCCCATCCCTTGGAGCATCTCTCTCTAGTCTCCAGTCTTTCTCCACCTAGCAGCAGGCGAAGCGACTGTCTCACGTGCCTTTCTGAATAGGTCTTCTCCCATTGAGCCACATCTCCCTCCCGCCCCCTTCCCCAGACCTAATTTTGGCCATTCTAGGTAAATATAGCTGGCATAGAGTCAGACTTCAAAGTCATAGATTGGGGAAAGCTTCCAAGAAGGTAGTTGTAGTTCTTCCTTCAGTTCCTTTAGCCCAATCCTTCCCTAGGCCCTTTCCCTCAGCGACCTCCCATGCTAAGGTCACATCAGCTTAAAAAGAGTAAAAGAAGCTAAGAAAGCTAACTATAGCTGAGAGGCAATTAGGAAAAAAGTGAATGTAAACTTGTAAACACACATGGACGTAAAGCCACAGGACTGGCCCATGTCCACCTCTGAGGAGGATTTCCTGCTTTGGTTGTTGAGGCAGGTGAAACCCTGAATGAACTCTCCTTTGTTAGCATATCCTTGTCCCCATGTCCCCAGAGGATCCCATAGAACATTCCACACTACCTTTAATGCCAGTTCTTCACATGACCTTTTGGATTGGGGGGTGGGAGGGTGCAAGGTAGGATTATTGCTTCCCTTGCGCTGCACTGCTCCCATCTTCCCAAAGCACCCTCCCTTGTAGACAGAAGTCCCTGAGTTCTTATGGTGACCCCAGAACTCCTTCCACACACAGCTCTCCCCCATTGCTCCAACATGCCTGAGAGTGGACTTTGAAAGGCCCTCCTGTTTTAGAGATTAAAGTTGATGGCTCATCCCACCCTCCTCTCCACTCAGGTATCACCCACAGTCCTGCTGTCCAACCTGATGGTCCCTCAACAGAAATCAGTAACCCCTGAATTCAGGGGTCTCCAGTGAAGCTGGGAACCCCATTAAGATATGAATGTTTGTCCTTGAGAGCACTAATAATTGTAAGTAATGTTTGTTATACCTGTGAATATCTGTTTTAACTCTAGGAGTCCTCTTCACTTTCAGTTTGGCAATGCTGGTGTTTTTGTCTCAAATAAAATATACTTAGATACATGGAAGTTAAGTGCAAGTTAATCCTTTTTTGTAATAATTGAATTATTGTTCTTCATTGCCAGTGACATTGAACTCTGCGTCTGGAGACAGTCCAGTGATTTTGTTTCTGTTTACATTCCACCAGGATTTTGGAATCCAAATGATTCTGAAATTGATCAAAAGAAGTTTAAATCCTCTTACAACTAAGCCTGCCAAAGATATTTCTTTGACTGTTTTAGTGAAGTCAGGAAATGCTAGTGTTCCTAGATATTTAAAATATGACCTTGAGGAAGATTTTAATATAGTATTTTAGTAAAAGACATTTCTCAGAGTAGGAGCAGAGTTCAATTTACTTGATGTTATTTCACTTTAGAAATTGCTCCAAATTTAAGGTGACTGTTCTGATATCTTAGTTTATTCTCATTGTCTAACATTTTATTAAATTTGATGGCAAAATGTTCTGCTTTGCATGATAAAGTATGTGTTCTCCCTATGTATGTTTGTATATTCTATTTAACTATCAAACAAAATTGATACTTGTCTTTTAAGTCTCAGGAGTAAATAAAAGCAATAATTAGACTTGTATAAGAACCAATACTGGTGTCATTCAAGAAAAAAAAGTCATCGGTACTCTTATTCATCCTGCTTGAATCTGACTTGCTACAGACAAGTTTTTGTCTGTAGTATTAATTCAAATATTTCACTTCCAGCATCATGAAATTGTTCTGATCACAATTTTAAACTTTTACTTAAATCTGCTGACACTGGAACTCCTGTGTCTTTGTTGGTGATCTTGGGCTTCTGGGCAGTTATCTCTATCAGCTATCTCAGGAATTAAGTTTCTTCCACCTTTATATAATGCATTTGATTCATTCTATCATTTTTTTTCATCTGTGATTTAGGGTATTGAAGTCACTCTTCATTATAAGGAGAACATTCATGCCCCCTTCTGCATTGAGGTATTGGTATTTAGATCTTACCTTTGTGTACTGCCCTACATATCTGCCTAGTTTCTGTTCCTTCTTGTTTCTTTCATATTGAATATTTGTATTTGGGGGATTTTTAAATATTTATTTCTATTTTCTTTCATTGCTCCTTCCAATGTTCTCTGATAGTTGATAAGATCTCTTCCAGAGATGCTTTACCTCAGAGTTCACCTCAGCTGATTTCAAACACATTAGCAACTTTTCTTAGCTTGCTGTCACTCTCACTTTTAAATTATATATCAGGGTCTGCCTTTTGAAAAATGTCATCCATGTCTTCTACATTCTCAAATTGAATGTCATTTTTTATGCAGTCTTCAGCGGGGTTTGCACCCTCTCCCAGTATTCTGACTTACATTAATTTTCTGTCACAGTAAATGACATAAGGTATCCCTGCATTTTCATTGATTTGAAAATGGGTGAGACATTATATTTTCACCTGTGTGTTCAGAAGCAGCAATAAGTTCATAATTCAGTGACTGTGACAAATTCCCAGAGAGATTTGAATTAACAGAGTCTCTTGGCAGTTCCTGGAGATGACTTTCCCCAGTTCTGTACAGAAGTGCCGAATTCTTGTCTCTGCAGATGGATGTCTAAAATAAAAAAGAACATAAATTTCATTTACACCCTTATAAAGTCAGTAGTAGAGACCTGAACAAGCATAACAACCTCCAGTTGAAAGCTGTTTCTAAACATATAACCTTTCATTTTAAGCCAAATTAGCTCATTAATTCCTGGCCAGAATACATTTGAAAACATATGTATAGAAGATAGACTTAGTGTTACAAACTCTGTAAGTTAATGTGGGGTTTAAAAAAGAATGTTCAGGAGAAAGACTGGTGAAGTGACAAGGAAGTTGGATGAAGAAAGAGGATGGGAAAGGTGACTGGGAGAGGTTAGAAAAGGCTTTCAGTATGAAAAAAATGCCTCTGTACACATGAGATTTTCCTACTGTGTTGTTATTTTTTGAACAGCACTTCCCCTTACAAACACATACATACACAAAGAATAAAGGCCATTACTGAGTAGCTACTGCCATTGTTGGCTCCATTTCCACCATCTTGCCATTGCAGATGACAGTTTATTATTAGCAGTAGGCATTTGAAGGATGTTGGTTTGGTAAAGTCTAACCCCTAAGCCACTTCCTAACATGATCTTTCTAATATCTTCAAAAAGTTTCTGAGGCTTATCTCATTCTAATCTTGTCTGGCAATGTGACAAATGCCTCAGGGAAGGAGGAAGGATATAACCTGTCTTCAGAGATTTATAGCAGTTCAGGCATCACAAATCCTGTAAGACATTTTCATTCTCTTTTAGAATGAGGGATCCATTAATATTTTTATATCATTAACAAGAGTTTGCAATTATTACGGGTTGTCAGAACTGACAATATAGTGTCTGTAGGTGACTTTTTATTGTTGTTTTGGGTTTGGTTTAGTTTGAGTTTTTGCATGAAGACAGTGCTTTTGACCTGCCAGGATGAAGGGATATTTTTTTCAGAATCAGATGCACTTTCTCACTTAACCTTTGATTTTCCAGGGATGGTGACTCAGGCTTCAACCATAGCAGAGCATAGCCGCAACTAGATAATTTCCCATTCCAGAATAAAATGTGGAAATAAGTGCTTCCCTTATTGGAAAATTGGGTCACATATTCTTTCATTCTCTCTCACTCTCTCTCTCTCGCATTATTTCTACACTGTCCAACAAATAATACCAGACAACAAAAATGGTGAAAATGTTTTCAAATACTGAATTTAGTAGCTGAGACGGCCTACTCCCTTTTAATCCAGATATTTTAAAATCGAATTCTCCACTTTTAAGTTTGAAGAACTTTTCCAGCATATATAGAACTGTTGATTAGCATATTAATGTAATGAAGTAATATTAGGAAGCATGGATAAAATCATTTTACTTGTCTGGAATTTGTGTGTTGGATAAAAACCTTCCACACAAACTCCATGCTTTGAATCTGGAGTATAGCTTCCTGCCGTGGGAACTTGATAAAGACCTGCTTCATTATGATCAATCACATCAGGTGGAATCAATACCAGAGCCAGGAGCAGGCTGCTTGCCTATACCTGAGCAAAGAGAGAGGTTTCTCTTTGCAAGCCAAGTCTTCAGTGGGTTTTCTTTTGGAACATTTTAATTAGGAGGGCGCATTTGAGCATCTTGACATCAAAATGACTCTTCTGAATATAAGATCTCTGACAGCTCAGATGGATTCTGTAGGGTAATGTTATTTTCTAAAAGCTACCAGGAAGCAGTTAGAAATGAGATATGATGGCCGTGACAAGGAAGAAAAAGTGATCTCCTTGCAGTTTTGATGCATGTCGAGCATTTCCCAGAGGCCTGAACTCATTGTCCTTTGATTTTTTTTTTTTTTGGCAACAGAATTGCTCCTTTTTCAAACTCCTTACTGCTTTCAATTTTTATCCTCTAGCTGCAACGTAAAAGCTAGGTTTTCTTGCAAATGAAAAATGCACACAGTCATGCAATTCAGTCCACCAGATTAACTGTCATTTTTTCCCCAGAATTTCTTCCCTGTTTGTAAGCTGTTTGACTAAGAAAATTAACTAATTGAATATATGTGCCCTTCCCAGAGTCAATCTGCTTTCCAGGACAGTTTCTGTTGGCTGAGGCTTCCGCTGTATTAACTGTAGGCATCAGTTCTGGCTCCTCTATGGGAAAATGAAGTTCTGTAAAAGAAAATAAGGCCATAAAATCCAAGAAATAGCACTTTATTACTTTCTGTAAGAAGACTTTTAAAACAGAGTGTTTCTTTGTAACTTAGTAACCCGGAGCCGCTCAGGGCTCGTCCCCTCCAGCCTGCGGTCCAGTGCCCATGCTGGCCCCAGACAAGCAGCGACCTGTTGCAGCCTTCACTGCATTTTCCACAACAGCATCGGAATTTTCCTAAGGCAGTTTCACATCTGGAATTTTAAAGAAAGTTTGCCCTTCAATAAAATGGCAGTAAATCTTAGGAAACATTGTGCCTCTCTCTCTCTCTCTCTCTCTCTTTTTTTTTTTGCTTTAATTAACCTGGCATTTCTCTCCTAAGCCATTAACAAATTATTGGCTGCCCCCTCCCTTTTTCACCATTAATAGTAATAATGAACAAAGAAAAGAATTATGAAATGTCTTTTGTACTTAAGTCAAAAATGCTTTTGACTAAAGATCACGTAAATACTTTACAGGATACCTCTGACATTTCTTCCATGACTGTATGTGCTAATCTAGGGGTAAATGTAGTTATGAGGTAGGAGTTTATATTCTATTTATGCAAAATAGCCCTACTTTATGATGAAGATGGAATGTTTTTATGATTAGGCAATGCTGAAGCATATTTCTAATAGGTGGCTTGTGTGTGATGTGCCTTCCTCCAGCCCTGGAGACATTCTCCTCCTTGGAAGGCTGATGGGGAAGCTGTCATCACAACACTATGCCAGTGAGTGAGCCGCGAAGCATCTCTCTCTTAATCACTCCAGCCTGCTATTAGAATAGCTTAATCCAATTCTGTAAGCGACAGTTTCTTATTTTAAAATGTCAAAGCTGTTCATTTTTAGATTGAACAAATTGTGATGATTTTGGAATGACTATCTTATGTGTGTTTGAGGAGCCTTTTTAATAGCTCTCAAAATACTTTGCATGGTTACATAAAACAGTCATGAAACCTAGAATTTTGATTTGCCATTTTTATGAAAACAAGATGACTCCCCCAGAAACCTGGGAATTACAATAAATCGTGTTCTATGAATTGTGCATGACAGATAACATAAGTGAGTTCCAGCCCTTCTAACTCCTCAGGCAACTTGGTTGAAGGATCATGGATTGATAGCTTTAAAAATAGCACTTTTGTAGAAAGGAAGAGAAGGTGATTTGTGAATAGATGACACAAAACCTGGAGTTCTGGAGGTTTTATATATTTATATATGGAGAGGATTTACAACCAGCTCATCTCCAACTCCAGTTTTTGGAGAGACCTGAAGTACTTGAACTGGCAAGTGATTTAGAAATATGAGAGCATTTTCACTGGAGAACTCTGAAGCCAGTTCAAGTTAGCTGGCTTCTTTCTCCCATCCCTTCCTTCATCCACTTAAGAAGCTTCTAAGTGTAGCTCCTCAGTCCAGTCGCTGTTCCCAAGGCAGACACAGAAAGGTAATGCAGAATGCCTATGTGCAAAATAAATGGACGTGGATTTTATTCCCAAAGCATCCAGTCTTGGGCTTGAACCCTGGCCCAGGGTGCAGCCAGGACGTGGCCCCTCCCTGAGTCACCCAGCGGTCACCCATCTGGGAGAAATTAATCATCTGCTCCTGGTCTGTGTCCCATGTTGGACTGGAAGTTCTTTGAAGACAAGCCAGCGTCTCCTTCCAGCCTGGGTGCTGGCATGATGCAGGTGGTCAGAAATATTTGTTGTGCAAATTTCTACATTATCCTTCTTTGAAATGTAAATGCAGTTCATATGCTGGGAAATGAAGATGTCAGGATTGACCTTAGGGGCCTTTCAACGTGCGGTCATGTAGTAAAGATTGACTGAGGCCCACGGGTGTCCGGCCCTGTCTTTGATATCAGGATGTGGGGGCCAGGAGCAGGGTGTCTCTGAATTGTAGAGCCCAGACCACTCACTCAGGCAGGTTGCATGAGAATGATGGTCCCTGCCTCAAAGGGTTGAGTTAAGGAGTAAGTGACTGTTTGACATCCAGCGCTTGGTCCCACCCATGTATTAATTTGTGGCCTTGTGACTGTAGTGTTGGTGGTGGTTTTCAGAAGAGCAAAGATAATCTATATCATGAAATGAAGCTGGGCCAGAGAGAGGACCAAGCTTCCCAGTATAGGAAGTCAGTGACACTTTTTTTTTTTTTTGCTAATTGAGTCAGCATGGGCTTGGAGCTCTGTGTGTGAGTGGGAGTCCCAGGACCACACCTGGGCACCCGCTGTCTCCCAACACAGTCAGTCAGAAGGGTGGTGATGAAGTCTACCCTAGCTTTTTGCATCTCCCAAGACCAGAGACATTCAGGACCTCAGAAGCAGTTGCTCAGGGCGCCCTGGTGAACATATCAATAGGGCCTTATGTCAGAGTCCCAGGAAAGAATCCAGATTGTATTCAGGCAAGGAGTGGGGTGGCAAATGTTTGCTTACCTTCAGAGTGGAATTAAGAAATACATAATATTACAGATCTACCCTCAGGCTGTTAGTGAGCAAAATCAAATTTGGTGATTAAATAGTAAAAAGTAAAATTATTGTTACTCCTTAGGCCCTTAGAATAATGGAAGGTTTATGTGTCCGGGGAATAGGAGTAAGATGAACAAGTAAGTAGTGCATGAGGGAAATGCTAAGACAGAGACACTGGTGATTCTAAGTGGATTCTATATGGGCTGTTCTTTAATAAATAATCTTTAATCCTTTTATTCTATAAAAGCTGTTCTTTAATAAATAATCTTTAATCCTTATTGTTAACCATGATGTTACAGGACATACAAATATCTTTTTATTCTATTTCAAAAGTGTATGTGAAACCACCAGAACAATTTCAAATCTGAGCTTTTGTCACTGGAAATTTGAAAAAATATTGGAAACACTACTTTTGTACTTTCTTATTTGTATGTACACAATAGTCATATTCTGTCATATACACATATAGTAATCATATGCTAAAGAAGATTTAACATGTTAAAAGTGGGAATGGGAAAAGCAAAGCAAAAATTGCTAATCTGAGTTGTTACTTCCACATAAAGATCATTGTTTTCCACATAGTTAAAAATAATCCTATTAATAGTTAAAAATAATCCTACTAAACTCCTCAAAAATAGTTGAGCTAGGTGTATTTCATGGTTCTTTGTATTCTTAAAGAGTTTGTATAGTCTGAAAGGGTTTGGAGGTTATTTTAAAAGCTGTTTTTGTAAAGCAACACTTTTAAATGAACCTTTCCATCTAAATGAACCTGCTTCACAGCTCCTCAGTGGGTGCTCTGGGTAGGAAAAAAGTTACGGGTATATTGAGTTTTACCCATAGTGGAGGAATTTTCATATTAATACCCATTATTGCCATATGCCTGAAGGAAAGAGTTAGTGAAGGGAACTTAAACCTAGAATTTAAATGGAGAGTTCAGTGTATTAAAACCTTCGTTATGAATAGTACTGGAATCTGTTAGCATTAACAAATATATTCTCATAATTTGACTGTGAGTCTCTATCTCATTCTCTCTCTATTTTTAATTCCAAAGAGGTTTCTATTTGGGCCTTAAGCTTTTGTGGGTTTCCCTTCCTTTTTGTAAATTTATTTTCTTAATTTCCTTATATTGTTGTTAATTTTGTACAATATCTGATTTCTCCCTGAGCCTTAAGCTTTTGAAAATCAAGTTTAGAGATTTAGGATATGAACACTGCTACAATACGCATGAAATTTCCCAACTACATTTTGGTGGTTTTGATAGTACTTTACTTAATTCTAAAAGCTTCCCCATTTTGAATTTATTCATTACCAGACTTTTCCCCTTTTCACTCACTTGCATTATCCAGCTCTTTAGAATGATAGAGACTGTGCTCTGAAGCAGTTAATACATTCAAGGTTTGCCTATGTAGACCCCAGTCTTCTCAACACTACCAAACCAGTCACTTCCAGAATCTTTTATCTCTGCTCACTGAATTATCACCTCAGCTTAATGTCTGTGTTTAATAGACCCATTTTTCAGACAAAGGAACTGAGATAGGTGTCCAGTGGTTCACCCTAAGTCACCTAGGCTAAATGAAGAGCTTGCCTTGACCCGACATCATGTGTGCAGACTGTGTTGGGGCACCTGACAGTCCATCATGTGCAGGTTGTTTATATTTTACACATGAGGAAACTAGGCTAAGAGATATGAAGCTGCTCCTGCATGTGAGGAAGCCAATAAGTAACAGAACTGGGGTGCCCTCTGGGCCCCTCATTCTAGGGTGTGTGTGCCTTTCAGTAACATAATACACTGGATATGTTTGGCAAAAAAAAAATTTTTAAAGAGCATGGGGGTGGCATGAAAATACTCATATTCTAAGGCACCGAATTCCTGTGAACTCCCATGTACCCCCTTCCTCGCTGATTCCCATCTACCTGCTCTCTGTACACCAAAGAGTTGCAAACCCATCTCTTTAGCCTATGTGCCATACTGTGGGGTAAGGACAACATGTGACCAGTCAGCCATCACAGCAGTGGACTGGCATTTATTGAATGGATGGTGTGGATCCACTGCTGCTTACCAGAAAGTTTTTAAAATTTGATGTTTTGTTATGCTGGCTAGCTAAAGCCTGGGCTTCCTCTCTCTGCCCATGAAACAAACTAGGCTCCAGCATTGAGCCCTTTCAGAAGTAGACATCACTTGGCCCCTTTTCCAAAGAGAGCATATTCAAATAAACATCTCTACTTCGGGCCACACATGGAGAGGAGCAACCAACTCAGTACTGTTGTCCCTTACATGGTCTTTCTCTTTCCTCCGCCCACCTCGTCCCTTATTCACCTCCAAACAGAGATGGCACCTATTTCTTTACAGGTGGATCAATATTTACAGCCGTTTGGAGGAGACATTGGCTCTTCCCATTCTGCAGGCTGCTGTGTAACCAAATCTGTCTGTTTCTTTGGGGCCCTACACATCTGTGGGCAGAACTACAGACGAATCCCCAGGAACCCTGCAGGATGGCCAGTTCAAAGCATTTTGTTTGGAGCGCTCACAGCAGTCTTCCTGTTTGCTCTGAAAGGAAAATAACCCTGCTCCACACAGGTAGGACAGCCAGAAGGCGGATATAGGATTCATGGTAGATATTTCTTTCTCCATCTTTAATTTTTTCTTGTGATCACCTCCATATTCTGATGTGTGATCACAACCATCTGTACAATTATAGTTATTTAACCTACATAAGTTTAAAATTGAAGGTTCCGTAGGTGCATATTAACCAGGATGGCCCTGATAAATAAAAAATAGAGGCAGCTGATCACAACAGCATTTTTAAATTAATGAATGCAATTGGCTTTAATTATAAAAAAAATACATATGTCTAGCAGACTTCCTCAACAAGGCTCTTTTATGCTTACTGCAGCACATTTTTCCTGAAATAATTGCAGAGCTCAGCTTTATCATTAAGCAGATGGTTTCTATTAATTCCTAAGAAAAGTAAATGATTGCAATTAACCAAATACTCAAAACTTGAGGATTTTAGAGTTAAGGTCTGCGACTCCAGGCATAGATCTGTGTGTCACCTTGGTTTTTCAAGGAATGTGAGGAAGAGGAGCTTTCTGACAGTTTCGTGGTATCTCCCACTTTATATTGGAGTTTTGAACGTAATTTTTAAGAGTTCTAAGCTGAGTTTATCCTAAGTCCCTGTTTCCTGGCTGCTTCTAAATTTTTGTGCTCGCTGTTTTTTTATTGTTATAGTAGGACAGACTCTGGGATTGAACATATTCTAGATAAGTTTGAAGAGCAAATAAAACAAGTTTAAAAACATTGTCAGTTCAGGTTGTGCCACAGAGTTTATTTCTTTCAAACAAATGCTACCCTGCTCTCTCGCCCTACTGTGTAACATGTGTGAGGTTATTTCATTGGCAGTTTCAAGGGGAAAAAAAAAACATAAATTACGTTTGCAGTGGATTCTTCATATTTGCTGATTTTTATCAAATAACACTGACTCCTTTCTTCTTTATTTTAAACTTTAATCATTTGCTCAACAAGTTTTTGTTTGGGTGAGCTACTGTGTGGGAGATGATAGGATTGGAAGAAGAAAGAGTTGACTCCTGAGGTCGAGGAGCTTACAAGGTGGGTAGAAAGATATTGTAACCCATCATAGTTCCACGGGATGCATGGAAGGGCACAGCTCATCTCATAGTGCGAAGAAGTCATCAACAGGGGTAATATGGGACTTAAGGCCAGTAAGGAACAAAAAGATTTCCAGGTTGTCAGCATGGTGAGGAGAGGAGAGTACAAGTCATGGAGGCCCCAAAGCTGAGGGACCTTTCAGGTAATTAGATGTTTCCCGAATGCAAATTTCAAGGGAACAGTGTTGGAAGCACAGGTCAGACTGGTCGGCTGGGGCCAGATAATGATGCCTTTTCATGCCTCGCTAAAGGGAGTTAAGATTTTATCCTGCAGGTAATACTCCTTGGGACAGCAGTCTGGAGAATGATAGATTAGAGGTGGTGAAACCAGACTGGGTGATAAGTGAACAATCTATGCAAAATCTAGGGAGACAGAGAAGAGTATATGGTGACTTTTAGATTTCTGGTTCAGACAAGTTTTGAAAGGAAGCATGCATATTCTGTGCAATCAGGGATGCCTCACACACACACACACACACAAAACACGTACAACACACATCGCCCCCAGAGGTGTCTTTGAGTCATCCAGGTGCAGATAGCCAGCAGTAGGAGTGGACAATGTGGGTGTTACCTGATCCTGGGCCCTAAAGAGCCGTGTGGCTTGAGTCACAGTAGGCCCTTACCTGAGAACTCAGTTAAAGAGTAGGAAGCCGTGTTGAGCTAAGCTTAATAGCAACCAGTATTTTTAACCTTTGTTTCCCTTTTGAGTTTCTTACATTTTTTAGTTTGTATTTACAAAAACCCCTGTTTTTATGGATTCTGCTGAAGCTTGGATTATATGTGTTCTTAGTCCTGAACAGACTCAGCTGTCCAGGTGATGCCACACCCACCTGGGCGCTCTGGGAAAATGGGGACTCTGCATATCTTGCAGAGATATGCAGAAATGGGGTGACTGCATATCTTGACTGTTACTTCTTGTATGTTCATTCTGGCTTCCTGTGGGAAGTGGCATCTAGAAGGTCGTAAGCCACGTGAGTTCTCATACCAAATCAGAGAACCTTCTGGGACTTAGATTGGCATCTTTATCATTAGATTGAAACTGGGGTCTGACATTCTTACCCCTGAGAGGACAACCTTGATCTTCCTCATCTCTCCAAGTACTGACCTTTAAGACTCTGCTCAAGTTTCACCTCCTGCCATTTTGGCTAGTCCTCTTGAGCCAGCCCTTGCTCTTGGGACCTTATAACCTTGCACCCCTTCTTCCCCACTTAACTTACGCTCCTTGTACAGTTACTCTGGGGTGAACTGACACCTTCCACACCATGCACCCTATTAACTCTTTGGTTCTCTCTACCCTTTATCTTCTTGTGTATGTTTTCTAATAGAACTTACAAAATTTTTAAATTTTTTAAATTTATATATATTTACATTTTATATATATATATATTTTTTTACATCATTGTATACCCCAAGTTTCTCTTTCCACCTTGTCATCCTTTATCTTCTACATTACCATTATACTTAGGAAACACATGAGAAATATTTTTGTGTTAACATATTAAACTATTTAAAGTTACTGGATATGTGTTTTTCTGTATATATACTGTGAAATTTTTACCTTGATTTTCCTCTCTTATAAGTTAAACTTGTTGGTTTATAAAGTTATAAAGTTATAAAGTTATAAAGTTACCTTTAACTGGTACCTTTTGTTGTTCATCTGAAAATCTTGGAAGGGGATTTAGCCAGTTCCTAACTTTTAATCAGGAATTGGTCAAATAATAATTTCTGTGATCATATATTGATTAAATAAATAATATTACCTAATCATCACATATGTTATCCCAATCAGTCTTTAAAAACAACTTCAGGGGTTATTTATATAATTTTCTGCATTCTACACAGGGAGATGAGTCTTAGAGAAGAGAAAAAAAACAGCTACAGTGTTGAAAAGGCAAGGCTGGCCAGGTGCCAGTGGAGTACACCCAAACTCCAGACAGTGGGGCTCACCAACTGTGTTCTACCCCTGCCTACTGTGCATCCAACATGACATAATCTGCCCAGGGCCCTGCTAGGTACTTGTCGTTAGGCCATTTACAGATAGATGATTAAATCTCTCTGGATCCCAAGCCCTTGCTCCTTCAACTGTAAACTACTTTCTCTTTTTAGCACTTGCTAAGAAGATGCCTAACTGGAGGTTAGAAGTAGCACAGTTCTGTATGCCAGTCCCTGCTGAGGTTCTGTACTCTAACAGCAAGATAGAGACAGAAAATAACATTATGGGGATAGAAATCATTCCAGTCACAAAAAGTCAAATTTGTTCTAGATTGTTCCTACCAGTTAGATGACATGAATACTGGGATCCTGCAGCTAATTACAAAACCAAAAAGAAAGAAAGAAAGAAAAATAAGAAACCACACAAGGAAAAACTCAGGCTACATTTCATTAAACTGTTCGCAAGTAATCAAAATAACTACTTTGAATTTCTCTATTTTTCTTTTCCCTTCTTTCAAAATAGTTCAAATGCAATAAAAGCAAAAGACCCAAAGATTGATGACAACAAAACAGAGAAATGGAATTCTTGGGAAATTTGCAAAGCTATATAATTTAGGGGCCAGGCATGGTGGTGCATGCCTGTAGGTGGCAGCCTAGGAAGCCACAGCCTGGGCCAGGGATCTGGTTCAAGTCCCACTGGGGGCATGTAGCCAGACCTAGTTCCAAAAAAATAGTTGGGCATGGTGGCGTGTGCCTGTTACCCCAGCTACCTGGGAAGCTGAGGCTGGGGATTTCTTGAGTCTGTGGTACCCCAGGCAACATGAACCTGCAGTTCCACAGGCAAAAATAGAAAGACTTAGTCTCAAAAAAAAAAAAAAACAACTATATAGTTTAGCCAGTAAATTTAGAGTTTACTGCATTATTAGAAACTGTAATCCTTTTTGAAGTCAATTTGAAAAAATTCTCAAATACTGCATGGGAGATACAGCTCTTATAGAACTCACTTGAAGAAGAATATTTAATTCTTGCGTTTGCTGCAAATATTACTGAAAACAGGATAGTGGAGAGTCAGCAGCAAGTCAAGTGAAAAGTTCCTTCCATTGTATGAATCTGGTTTTCATTTAACTTTTATTAATGTCCACTACTCCCATTTTGTCTCTATATAACATAAATTTGTCTGTGATTGATTACCAGTCCATTTCAAATTTATGTATACTGTGATTTAATTAACTTTACCCTTAAGCAATGTGTTTTGAGACATATTAATGAGGTGGGAGTCTTTTCAGAGTTTTCATAATTTATACATCCTTTTTTTCTTTTTTTGGCTTGTCATCAAACCAGAATTCTACAAGGCAAATTCTTCCGAGCCTACAGGGAAGGTCCAGGAAAGGTCTCCCATATATTTTCAAGAATGTTTGCTCATCAGTGTGTAGACAAGATTACTTCCTACCTCTGTGTGCATCTCTTCTCTACTGCTGGTTATGAATTTAATTGAAAAAAAATCTTTGAGCTGCAAAAAATATTTTGCTGAGTCATTCAAATCAGTCTTCCTTAGGACAGCCTTCCTTTAAAAAAAAATACTTCAATGTGTTGCATTTTAATGTTTCTTGTCAGCATACTAACACAAGATTCAAATAGGCAATCTAATGTATGTGAGTTTGGGTAATAATGTGCCCTACCCTCTACCCACCCCTGCTGTGGGAACTAGCAGGCAGCCTGGTCTTCTGCCTTTGGAAATCTGTGTCATTCACGCATGAAAGTCTAGTAGTGGCTGTATGAATATGTGAGTGTCCTTACTCCATACCCATACCCTCTGGCTCGAGATGGGCATGGATTCTTTCTGTGTCATCAGTATCTTAAGCATGAATATGTGTAATGCATTCCCTTTAGGGAAAGGTCAACCTGATTTAGGAGATGTGCACTTCCACTCTCTTCTCACCTTACCACTGAAACATGGGTAGATGATGACAGACTGCCACATCTGTGACCACTGAGTGCCCCTTGTCCCCAAAGTGGAAAATGGTTCTTGTTCCAGCGCAGTCATTTTATATGCAATGATTTCGAGAAGCAAGGCTTTGGCATGGTTCTTATATTAATAAAAAACAAAGTAAATAAGGACAAGCCCAATCCGCTTGGTGACCTGAATAAGTCAGAATATTCCTCTTTACAATATAAATTATGCACCTAATTAGCAACTTCTGCTTTGTTCAGAGGTATCTGGACCTCACTTCAGCAACACCCAGGGCTAAGAATTTTCTTCTAAAGAGCACATCTTACATCGTTGACTATATTTGGATATTAATAGGTTTCTTGAAACTCTGCTTCAGTGTCTCTGAATCATGCTATCTGTCCGTGGGGGCCATAGAGCAATTCTAGGACAAAATAAAAATATTTCATGATCACTGAGCTGTGATAAATCCCTTTCAGATGTAATAATAATAATTAGCTTTCATCTAAAGCTGACCATGTGCTAAATGCTTGCTTGCTATATAAGTAAGCCAGTATTGAATGTTCCCTACAATCCTACTTTCATTCCTGTTTTACTGATGAAGAAACTGGATCTTAAAGCCTTAGCTAATTTTCCTAAAACCAACATGATGAGGAAGTCAAGTGGAGCACTGTAGCTCAGGGTATGATTCCAGACTCAAACTCCCAATCGTTACATTGCCACCATCTTGCTTTACTCTCCTCTGAGGAGACACGTACGGTCATTGAGTTCCTTGCCCAAAATGAAGTGGGAGTTCAAGGAATCTCAGCACAAGTTTTCATTGACTTAGGTTGTGCCACATAAATAAAACTACTGATTAAATTCATGAAACTCTTCCATCTTTTAATATGTCAAACAAGATCTTAAACAAAACCAGAGAGATTCGTGATGTACACGCAGTGTAATTCCTAAAGAACTTGATGAGGTAGAATGACTCTCTGTCCTACTAATCACACTCAATTTTCTTTCACACCAGTTTGAATGCCAACTGGAAGAGATAGCGGATATTTTCTCTTGGACATTGGATTGTAATTAAAAGGCTGTGTTTCACTGCTTCTTTAACTTTCTCTGAAGTACAAAATCAAAACCAGAACTCTAGCATACTTGACATTTCTTTCAGTCTTGTGCATTAATAAAACTTTTTCCTTGTTGCTTTGTAAGGAATACATTTAAGGAGGCACAAAGGACTCATTTCTTTAAAAATTTAGTGCATAAATATGTGACTTTTAAATACAAAGTGACTGACCTTTTAAACTGAACTACAGGTTTTTAATTAATAACTGATTATAAATAGTAATCTTTTAAGTCTCTGAAAAAAAATTGCTTGTGGAAAGCTATGATAGGGGCTATAGAGGTGCCTGTTTATATCAAGGACAGCTGCCAGCTGTCCCATAAAAAAAGGGTTTCTCTCTATTTTCAGGATAGGACATAAGTCTCAGTAATACAAATAAAATTTGTATTATTTTTGTAAATCTCTTAGTCATTTTCTAATTTTAAGACAGCTTGGATATTTTTTGTGTTTTTGGGAGACTGATATCTTTCAGCTGTCAAGGATATATTTTCTATTTTCTCAGTTATTCCTTAAATTAAGTAAATAATTTATTACTTTGTTCATTAAATGAATTATAAAAGTAAAATTTACAATTCACTTTAAACCCCTTAAATAGGTTGAGTTTCCATTTCTTTCTTGACATTTCTTGAATTTTATTGACATTACAGTACTGCTAACCAGTCTCTAACTTTTGGAACTTGAAGGCAATAGATAGCTTGATGAAAAATCAATTTATTTTAAAGAGACTAGATCTTGCTATGTTGCCCGGGGTAGTCCCGAACCCGCGGACTCAAGTGATCCCTAACCTCAGCCTCCCAGTAGCTGGGATTACAAGTGTGCACCACCATGCCTGGCTAGTTTTTTTGAGACTAGGTCTCACTATGTTGCCCAGCATAGTCTGGAACTCGTGGACTGAAGGGATTCCTAGCTTCATCTTCCCAAGTAGCTGGGATTATAGGCGCATGTCACCATGCCCAGCAGTATCAGTGTTTTTAAGAAGAAAAATAAACTATCATTTTGCAGCAGTTGGCATCAAATGTAATGCATCTAATGAGAAGGAAACTTTCTGGCTAAATATCCCACTCTGTACAATCCATGATGAGGGTGGTGAAGAATAAGATATGGTTCTACATCTTAAAGGAACTGCAGTATAATTAGGACAAGGGGGGAAAATCATCCACATTAAATGATTACAGCACTAAACTTGCTGTTAACCCCAGTAATGTGAGTAGTGTGTTTAGGCACCACTGCACTGTCTGACGGAACTTTCTATGTAATCAAAATAGTCTGTTGACGTTGCTGTCCAGTTTGACAGCCGCTACTCTGCAGGGGCCATTGAGCACTTGAAGTGTGGGGAGTGCAGCTGAAGAACTGAATTTCTAATTGTAAATCTAGATTTAAATAGCCACATGGGACTAGTAACTACCATATTAGTGTGAGAGAAGAAAAAACAGTGGGTTACAAGTCAAAGGATTCAATCCTTTTTTCAGTATAGACAGTACCTACCTGGCCCACCTTGGAGAAGTCATTTTAACTTCACCTCTCTCTATTTATGGCAGATTAAATTAGATATCTCAGAGTTTATCAATATCACTCTTTCATGTCTTTGAGCACTGAGTCTTGAGTTGTACGTGCCATTTGAAGAATTTGCACTGAGCAAAATTGTCAAGGCAAAAAAGAAAAGATGCATTTACTAAGTGGTGGATCCACAAAAGCAATTAGAAATATGCAGAAAATGTGTTCTTCCCTGCTAAACCCCCAAGGCCTAGATCACTATCTGATACATAGTAAATAGTCACTAAATATTTGTTAAATGAATAAATTAACATGATGATTAAATGAATACTCCACTAAATAAACAAAATTAGTATTCCAGTCTGTTTGATTTGCTCTGTAGATTATATTGTCTGATTAGTCTTTGTTTTGTTTTTTGTTCCTAGGTAGATTTGTTCAGTCTCACTTCAGGCCTCATTTTAAGCAGCACTGAGACAACTCAGTAGGCATATTTGTGTTGAGTGAGGAGTTTTGATTTACTAACATGTAATCTCATTTGTTGAGACTTTTGAACATAATGGAGAAGAACCAAAATAACTCTATAAGGTGGATTATATGTAGTTTTAGCAGTTAATTTAAGAGCATTGCTAATTATATATATACTTACCGGTACCCCACCAGCTGCAAAGATGCATTAAATCCTCTATGACTGAAGACTGAAACTTAATGAGTTTTCATAGCAAATGCGGAAAAATCCTTGCACACCTACACATCAAGTTAGGAAGACCTGAGAGATGAAAGTGTGGGCAAGAGAAGTGGGAGGAGGTAGAAGACAAATGATAAGCTCAGGACCAGTTGAGGCAACCTCAACATCAGATGTCCCAGAGGAGGAACTGATGGCTTCTCAGCTGGGGGAGCACTGAGGACCTCACAAAGGAGGGCCTTGCAATTTGACATTCAGGGATCAGGCAAGAAACTGAGCAGGAACCAAAGGAAAAAGTTCAGTGCTGAAGACCAGGTACATAAGAACGTAAGAATCAAAGCCCAAGAGCTCCTTGTTAGGTCTGGGGCACTGGACTTCAGTTTGGGAGGGCAGCTGATGTCCAGGTTTTCAGAAGTTAGAAATGATCTGGAAAAAGCACAGGCACTGGTATGGAGAGGGAGGAGCTACAGAACTCAAGGGGTTTGGAAGGGCGGGGTGCCCAGGGCTGATGTTGCTCAATGACTGGGTCTGATAGCAATTTACATTCTGGCAGCTTCTAATGGTACCTCTGCTAGCACTCTCAGTTTCCTGGAATGACCTATCGTTTTTTGCAGTTTCATTTCTGGAAATAGCACAGCGTCCACTTAGATATCCACCATTCCAGTTGTAAGTCTTCCTGCCCATCACTGCTTCTAATACTAATGCTGATCTTTCATCTTTTGGATCCTTATCTTTTGGCCTCTGCGCATTTGAGTCTTTCATTACAGAGTTCCGTAGAAGATAATTATGTCTAGACCAGAGAAACCAAGAGTTTTCTTTTTAATCAGGTGCTTTTATTGCACCGTGTTAGTTTGTAGGTAAATTATGAGGTAGGTATGCTAACCATGCTTCCTTCCTCTGCCCTTCAGAGTAGCCAGCCCATGGACTCCAAGGGGGATGGGGCCATGTCTGGTTCATTTTCAAGTCCCTGCACTTAGTGCAGAGTCTGGCGTACTGAAAACAATCAGTAGCTATTGAGGGCTGACTGGTGCACATGTCCAGAGTTGTGCCTTCCACTTTGTGGCTGCCTGCCCCCAACGAAGAGCAATTTCACTCTAACTTGGTGGTCATGTAATTTAGGATCTTTTAATCCATCTCTCTGCCATTTTGGTAGATCTGACTCTGACCTTCGATGCCATCTAGTTTGCTTTGCTGACATCACATCTCTCCTGATGGACAGTCCAATTCAAAGCAACTTTTCCAAGAAAGGGAATTTGTTTCATTCAAGTGAAAAGCCTCAGCCAACATCTTCTGGTATGCTGGAGCCCTTGCACTCACAATTCCCAAAGCTCCCATCTTTTCCCCTTTGGGCACGTTGCTCCCAGTACTGACTTCATCTCCCAGGCATGTGGCCCTGCTCAAAACACACAGCAGCTGCAACTTGACATCTTTCTTGATGATTCAGACATGTCCCAGCATCGAGTTCATGGGTCCTATGCACCAGTTATTGCTGAAGGGAATGGAATGAGCCAGTTGCCAAGGTTTGGGGGGTCGTCTGCACAACCCCAAAGACAGGTATGTGGTCTGCCCCATCAAACCACCACCAACTAAGAGTGGATGAGGTATGGCTCCCAGAGAGAAAAATGCATTTATAAGGAAGATAAAGGGGGAGATTGATATCAGGAAGATAAAAATCACAGCTCTTCATACAACAGCATATTGCACAAATCTTTGCCCAGCCTCCATGGCTCAGACTTGAGTGGATTTGGTCTGTAGTGTCCATAAGGTAGGTTTCATCTCCTAAGAACAAAAGTGTCAGTTTCTTTGTTTTTCTCTACTGTCTTCAAAATATTGGCTCTTTCCCCTTAACTGCAGGCAGAGGTCATTGAGGAGAAAAGCCAGGGAGAAGACAGAGCCCTCTGAAGGCCTGAGCATTCTCACTAGTGCCAGCAGATCTTGTTCTGTGCTTTCCAAGTGGTTTTGGTTTTTAAACAAGGGATTGACTTTTCAGGTGGTTAATAACATCTCCCCCAAAGGACTGCTGTAAGGAATTAATCCATTAATATGGGTAAAGCTCCTTGCATACCTGACTCATCAGAAAGCTTACTGCTCTTTATCTCTTGCATTGGTGTTAATAATAAGGCCAAGCTTACAGGCTCACACACTGTTGCCTGTGCTTCTTAGACATGTCTCCAGCATTCTACCCTCCCTTTCCAAAACCCAGGCAACACAGCACTTCTTGAAATCACCTGAGCCCCCACAACCCTGAGCAAGTGCTTGCTCCTGTGGCAGGCACACCCTTCTTCCCATTAGCCACCCCTCATCCATCAAGTCCAGCATCACTGGAACTTGTCCGTTATTTGTGTAGAAGCCTTCCCTGATCCCCCTTCTCCCCAGGCTCCAATCAGCAATTTTCTTTCATTGCACCTTCTTTGCTGCAGTTCTCCTTGAGTAATGCATTTCTCCTCCTGGCTGTCAGCCTCCCTTTGGGTTGCAAGTAAGACTTCAGTAAAGTTTCTCAATAAAATAAATTAATGTCAAATGTTTTCTGGACCTAATTAAGGATCCCAGGAACTTTGTTGAGGATACAATGAGTACTGTCTAGACGGTGGAGAGCTAGTGATGGGGAAATACTAGCAGAGAAGGTTAAAGAGGAAGGTTACTAGTTCTGTCCTGACAGCTGTGTGTGTGTGTGTGTGTGCGCGCGCGCAGGGGCGTGCATGAGGGCGTTAGGGGTGGATACAATGCAGTGAAGAGTGTCAGCAGGTACGATCTCTGCTTGATGGAGTGGGCACCGTGCACACAGCATTCATTCAGTTTAGTCTCACTTTTTCAGAGTGATTTTGTCTATACTTAGCATCTTGCTAGTTTTTTGGGTTTTTTTTTTTTTTGTATTTTTTTCTCTTGTGGACTTTTTGAGCACAAATAGGAGCTGGTCATGTTGCCTATTTATTATACAATTCCCCCAAGGACTTTAAATGGAAGCTTTATAAATAATGGCTATTTATGATTGTTGTCTGGACTTAACAAAAAGTTATTTAACAGGCCATGAAATCATTTACTCACAACTCTTGTACTGTAATTACACACACCACATTTAAGGGGCAACTGTAAGGGCTCATGTTCAAAATATGTCTGTTCAGAGTGGTGATTTATTCTCTATAGACAGTGAAATTTGTATTCACTCATATGAAATACAGAACAAAGATAAACACAGTCACTTTTCAGGGATCAAATTCTTAGAATTGTACTCTGAGGTCACCATGAGCATAATTAACACTGATTAGAGAATAGTAGCATAATCATTAGTAGCTTCTAAATGACATAAGTATGTTGTCAAGTATTTAGAAAACACAGTAAGAAAAATAAGAAAACACCTATAATCCTGCTTCCCAGAATAGCAGTATGCACATGTTGGTATCAGCCCTTCTGTATTTTTTTTCTTCTACTCATGAATCTTTAAAGCACACAATTAGAATCATACTGCACATATGTCATAATGTTTTCAAATGTTAATATATTATTAATGATTTTCTAGGGCTAAGCATTGTAACTTCAAGGCTGTAACCACTAGTAACACCAGCACTCTCATTGGGTACTGTAGTTGAGATGTGATACAAAAAAAAATTTGAGATGCCCTAGGCAGTGCAAGGAAAAGTTTAAAATCTCATTGCTAATTTCAGTGTTGATGACATGCTAAAATACTTGAAATATATTGACTTATATAAAATATATTAATAAAATTAATTTCACTTGTTTCCTTTTGCTTTTTTATATATACCAACTGGGAAAGGTAAAACTACAAATTTCACTGGATTCCATTTCTGTTGGACAAGCTGATCTATGTAGTATTGTTTTATGGCTGTGTATCATTTTTTATTAACTGCTTCTTCAATTATAACTGATGATATATTACTTAACCATTTCTCTACTTAACCAATTATTTAACCAGTTCTTAATGAATTCTATCTTGTTGAACAAGGTGCTTCTTCCTCAGCATTAAAAATTGCTCTCTGGATCTTCCTCTTCTCCTCCACCTTCCCTCCTATCCCATCCCCTCCCCTCTCCCTTCTTCCTTTATCTCCCATCCTTTCTCCTTCCCTCCGCCTCATGTAAGAACACAGTGAGCTATTTAGGAACTGAAAAAGTGTTTACCACCTTTAGCCTCTAGTAAATTTTTAATTTTTGTAAAAAATAAAATAAAATAAAAAATAGAAATTACTGTAAATGCCCATGTACATAAATATTTTTGCACACCTCTGATTGTTGCCTAAGGATTTCCTTCTTCTAAGAATTCAAATTGCTGGAAAAATGGATATTTTGAATGAGAAGTAAGGTTATAAATAGTGAATAAATGAAAAATACTTGTTTCCCATGATTTAATTATATATTTCCCTGTAGTAAAGGATGTACAGTCATCAGCAACTGCCCATTTTAAATTGCACCAAAATATCATGTCAGCTCTCTTCAAATAAATTGAGAGGAGCAGTGACTAAATTGTTGTGAATAATGAGCTCAGAATTTCCATGTTTTGTATGAATTGCAAGTATTAAAAGTTGTTGACTTTATTCTTCCTGAATATAGACTTTTGGTAATTGATTACAAATAATCAATACATAAAAAATTTATCAGTTATTTGTTATATTAATATATATTAGACAGTGTCAATTCATTAGTTAACAATTATATTCTATATTAATTATATTGCTATAACTAATATTAGTGTCATTTTGATCATTGGTATTAATCAACCTTTCTGATTTATCTTTGTAAATCTTTGTATTACATGATGGAAGGAATTTTTATTTTAATAGGTCATTTATCAGAGGTCCAGAGAATTTGATTTTTTTATTTCTGTGAAGGTCTAACCTAACATTATTTTAACCTAAAGTAAAATACTGTTTTACTTATTGTTGTACTATAGAAGCAAAACCTTGGCACACTTAATAAATCAGATGGGCCAGGTTGTAATTTTTTATAATATTAATTAGATAAATTACAATGAATTTTTTATATCACATGACAATAAAGCCTCTCTAAAAACGTCCTTACCTAGAAATTTTGCATTTTGCACTTTTCTCTACTGTTTCAAAAATTCTTAAGGAAAACGTTTAGTAATCTTTAGGAATTTCATTCCCCTGTACAGAAGTGTAGAACATATTTATTCAAGAGCTAGAACACAGGTTTAACTACACAAGTTAGTGTCTTTGAGGATATATTAAACTAAATAAGAACTTGAATGTGATTTAGGGAGAAAGATTTATTGTATTTCTAAAGTATAAAATGAAGACTTCCTGGTTATCTGTCAGTGTTCCATTTAAAATATGAAATATATTGTCTACCAATGAAAGAAGAAATTTAAGTCCATAATTTAATCCAACGTGACAAGTTCTTCCTTTTTTTTAACTTTGAATTTAAAATATTTAAATAATCATCTCAGCTCCCCACAAAACAGAACTCAAAGCTGGATTTTTTTTTCCTTGTGAGTGAGCAGAAAAAAAGAGACTAATTTCCAGTAGTATGAAGGTATTTCAGTAGTATTCAGAATACCAAAAAAAAAAAAAAAAAGCACACACACTTCTACTCCTAAAGAAAATGTCATGTAAGACTCTATTCTCTATTATATATATGAGGTGGATAATTATTTAGTTGCTTTATCGTCCTTCCCTAATAGGTAATCATCCAAGCTAAAAATATTTATGAAGCTTTTTTATTTGCACCTTACAATAATGTTCCCATCTTTGCCATCTAATTGCAAAATAGTTCTCCCTTTATGAATTAAACAAGGAGTACTTCATTAATACCATCTTCCAAATTGTTCCCAGTCTGTCCTGCAGATAACATAAATGGAAGTGCCTGGAATGGTGTGTAATTTTAGAGGTATAGCAAGATCAGAGAGGACCTGACTGCTTCTTTTTTTTTTTTTTTTTTTTTTTTTTTTTTTTTTTTTTTTTTTTTTTTTTTTTTTTTTTCCTTTTCTTTTTTTCTTTTTTTTTTGAGACTACTTCTCGCTATTTTTGCCCTTGGGACCTCTGGCTCACGTTGCCTGGGATACCAGGGACTCAAGCAATCCCAGCCTCAGATTCCCAGGTAGCTAGGATTACAGGCGGGCACCACCACACCCAGCTATTTTTTTGGAACTAGGTCTCGCTACGTTGCCCCGAGCGGGACTCGAACTGCGATCCCTCGTCCCCGCCGCGATTTCCTAGGTTGCCACTTACAGGCACTGCCACCATGCCTTGAGGCAGGACCTGACTTCTAAAGAGTCACATTTTTATCCTATGGCAGCTTTTTAAATAAAAGATGAACGTTTTATGTCATATAAACAAGTCACAAAGTACAAGCTTATCCTAGTTGGACTCTTACTCTTCTGAGTAAGTAGACAAACAGCTACTATTTTTCAATTATAAGTATGGAAAAAATGACTTCTAAGATCATTTGGATTTCTTTTAACCTGTGTATCTAATTAATATCTTGGTTAATACTATCTTTAACCTTTGCCATCTGTAGGATTATCATGCCATGGTGACAAATAGGTCCCATAGGAAGATGTTTAATTGGGTAATTAAGACTACAGAAAATACTTCCAGAGAAATATTTTGATTACAAATAAAATCAAAGTAAAATACTTACTTCTAAATGATAAGATATTTTTGCCTAATTAAAAAAACAAGAAGGAAACCTGCCATTTATTTTGGTGTAATTTTCTGAGTGTTTCCATATGTTGTGCCACAGAGCAAAAAAGTCTAATTCCGGCACATCCATTCATTAAAAAAGAAGAGTAGAAAGAGACAGGCTGTTTTCAAGGGAGCTTCCCTTAATGGTGGAGTTTTTGAGGCAAAGACTGTTCCTTCAGTTTCCCCATGAAGATTGATTTGAGATGCTACAAGGACTATTTTCTGTGATGATGGAGAATAAGTCAAGCAACACTTTTAAAAACTTAAAATAGAACAGCTCATCCTAGATCCTCCATGGAACTTGCACATATATTTTAGGATGAGGTTATTATTTTTGATTTTAGTTGCACACTTAAGGGATTTTTTTTTCAAAGAAATTTTAGAGTCACAACAGAATAGAGAAAGGTCCCCCTGTTCCTTTTGAACACAAGCAATATCAGCATTCCCACCAAAGTGATGCAATAGTTAACAATTACCAGTGAGGAACCTACACTGACACATTATCAACCAAACTTTATAGGACTTATTCCTGGTGCTGTACTTTGGGTTTGGACAAGTACATAATGACATGTATCTACTACTGTAGTATCACACAGAGTATCCCCCCCCAAAAAAAACCCTCTGGGCCCCATCTTTTCCACTTCTGTTGCTGCCGCCACCCACCCCATAGGCCTGACAATCACTGATCTTTTTATTGTCTCCACAATTTTGCTTTTCCCAGCATATCCTTTGTTAGGTCATATAGTATGTTTCCTTTTTAGATTGGCTTCTTTCACTTAGTAATATCACTTAAGATACTCCTCGTCTTTTCCTGGCCTAGTAGTTCCTTTTCTTTAGTGCTAAATAATGTCCATTGTCTGAATGGACCACACTTTATTTACCCATTTACCTTCTGAAAGACATCTCTTGGTTGCTTAGTTTTGACATTTATGAGTAGGACTGCTGTAAATAGCTATGTGCCAATTTTTGTTTAAATTCTTCATCTCCCTTGGGCAAATACCAAAGAGTGTACTATAAAAATATTTTTCATTTGTAAGAAACCACCAACTGTCTCCCAAAGTGACTGCACCATTCACATTCCCACCAACAATGAATGAAAATTCCAGTTGCTCCTACCTGTATTTGATGGTGTCGGTATACATTGGTCATTCTAATAGGTGTGCTAGTGAATGTTTTCTGATTCGTGACTAGGAAGATATCAAAGTGTCTGACTGACTTACATTCTTACATTCCAGACATTTCTAATCATATCAAATTCTGCCTGATTGAAAGAAGATAAAAATTTCTGACAATTCAGTTTGAATACATTTAACTTTTTCATGATATCTGAGATAGTTTTAAACAATAAAGTATTCTTAGGAAATGACATTTAAAAGCAAATGTAAAGCCAGGCTGTTAGTTTTACATTCTTTACTTTTTAAGTATGATGATTCTTGCAAATGCTCAATTTTTCTCAAAAATCTAAGAATATTCTTCAAGCATTTTTTGTCTTATCATAGTAGCACTTCCATATAAATTTAGGTTTTCATTATAAGTTTAAGAAAGTTTGCATTTCATTTTATTTATGATAAAAAGATAAATGATAAAACTTGATAACTTTAAACTAAGATAGCATGTAATTATCATCAGGTACAGAACCTGGAGAATTTCTCCTTGACATCAATACTTCTTAATTATGTCTTTTTTCTAAGAATGTTTTCCTTTAATCTGTAACATTTCTGTTTCCATTTTATAAATCCATGCACAGATTGTGCAGATTCATGTAGTTTTCAGACCAGCCCACTGCTTTATTTACTTACTGCTTAAAAATTAAATGGACAAGTATTTATTAAATACCCAACAACACCAGGTACAGCCATGTCTTCACAGGCTCCCCATGAAGTTTAAATAGTGGTCCTTTCCATGCCTTCTCCTCCCCCTGGGTCAGAAGTTTCATTAGGGTCAGGTCCTTTCCATGCCTTCTCCTCCCCCTGGGTCAGAAGTGGTTTCATGTTCATATTTTGGCATTTTAAAATCCTAGCACATTCTGCTCCTATTTACAAATACTCACAATCCTTTAACGGTGTTTTAAACAGCATCCCAGGTGCTTGGGAGAAACCCTTCTTGTGGCATTTAGCACCTGGGGAGTACTCACTATGCACAAGGATGGTGCTCGGTATGTGTTATCACTCTATCAAAGATGTCAACAACATTACCATGTAGGTGCTGTCATTTACCCCAAACTAGAGAACAGAAAGTGAGAGCTCAGGGAGGTAGCCCAGCTATTGAGTGGGAAAGCCGCCACCTGAACCAGTGTCAGTGATTCCAGAACTTCTGTCCTTAATCAATATGCCTCAGTAGGCAATAGGGGGTGGGAGATGGTCAAAACAGGGGAAGGCAGAGCACAAGAGGCTGCGGTGATGGTCATGGGTGCTATGGTAGAGTGGGAGAAGGTTAGGGGATTGTACCTTAAAATTTTATTTGAAAAAATAATTAGAATTAACTAATTACATGTATGTGTACCTAAATATATGTGTCATCCAATCACCTCTTTTAATAGTGATTGTAACTGATGTAGAAGAATTTTAACATTAGTGTGAAAATGTAAAAAGTGATTATTACCAATAATTTTTACTCAATGTTTTAACCTTTATTTTGTCAGGAAAACTTTAAATCTACTATTGGGTTTGTAGGAAAAAATTAGAGGAAACAAGTCAAGATTACATAGTTAAAGTTCTGGTGCTTGCACTTCCTGGCACTTTGTTTTTCTCAAATATGCAGTCTTTCTGGAGAACCTCAGTTTTCATAGTCAAATATTCTATACAAAACTACATTTTGTTGAGTTTGCTGTGTTATAGATGTACTTGCTGTTTCAAATTATCTGTGCTGCATAGGTCATGTTAATGGAAATAAAATTAGCTTAAAGATAGGAAGTGCCTTTAATTAGCTCAGTGAAGCCATAGTCAATTCAATTAAAGTGTTAAAATATATTTCAGAGGGAAGAATGTTTGGGGTCATAAATTAATTCAACACAGTTGTTCCTAAGCTCTTGTTGTTTACCTGGGAGTGAGTACTGTGTTTAGTACTTTGAAGATCACTTTTATTTACAGAATGCCTACTTATTAAAAACTTGCTTCAGAATGCTGTGTTTGACATCAAAGATCTTAGCCTTGAACTTTGTGGTTGACGAGGTTTAATTTCATTTAAGTATGGTCTAGAAGGGTCTTACCGGATAAGTTTGCACACATAGATAAAAGTTGCAGGTTTATCCAGTTCACCTGTTCTGACTGTGTTTATGGATTTATTTCCACCTGTACTAAATAATATGACCCCAGATTATTTACCCTTTAATACACTAAGGTAACTCTTCTTTGGATGACCAAACTTTGGGCCACCTGACATGTAAGTATGTGAAAGATGTTTTATGTGAAAATTCATCATTTCTGCCAGTCTCCCTTCTTTCCTTTCTTGATTGAAGACTCAAGAGAAGCAGTTAGTATCAACCTATTGTTTCAGACAAGGCTGGAAATGAATGCAGTAATGGGGAAAATGACTGGTTAAAATATTTACTACATGACCTCTTTGTCAGTGGCTGTGAAAATACCTCATCCCCTGTCTCATTCAAAACTCAGAAATAGCTCCTGTGTGAATTGAGTTAGAAAGAAACTCAGAAAATGGCTATCTTGGTTAACCTGTAAATGCCTATGCCAAGTTAAAAGGGTATTTATAAAAAAAAAAAAAAAAAACAAAAAAAACAATAATTAAACAATCTCTTTTAGAACTGTGGGTTGAGATCCACTGTGCTGGGGTCCACTGCTGCTGTCTAGAAGAAGGCAACCTGAGAATTCTAGATTAAGTCAGTATTTCTCAGTTGTTTTTTGAAGTACCTGTAGATGTTGTTAACATGGAGCTGTTCCTTTAATGTTACTTGAATTGCTAAATAAACTTCAGAGTAAAACACTGAGTCTTGGGCCAGATCTTCCCAGCTACCCCAGGGCACCCTCCTCCTTAGCTAGTGCTTTGAAACAGGGGAGGGCAGAGTACATGGGGCTGTGGTGATGGTCATGGTGATGTTATGGTCCTGGGAGAACACTAGGGCTCACCTGACCGGGACTAAATTTGCATTCAGATGTGGACTACCCAAAAGAAGAAACCATGTTACTCAAAGTAGGAGTGCTTCTCTTAGCCTGCATCACTGTTGTTCCAGGAGCAGAGAAGGCTTCGGAGTTGGCTGGGGACACTGAATCACAGTGGTCTGAAATATCTCTTCCTTTGGGTAGAAGTCTTGAAAGTTGTACTAATACTTTAGCAGATACCTTTTCACAACAGAAAGGAACATCAGTTTAGTTCCCTGAATAATGCTGGCTAAGGATTCATCAGACTGAAGACTTTTATCAATATTAAAAGTAATGATAAAATTGATGGTTATGTACCAAGAGAGAGGAATGATGTGACCTTTCTTTGCAACAGTGTAGGTCTGTGTTTCTGAAGTCAAGCAATTATGAGAATTATCAATAATGAACCCACAGTGCATTTTATGACACAGATGGTTGTGTGTATTATCACTTCTGTTGCCAACACCAGTCACATGATGAGGTGGGTACTAAGATTGAGAACAGGAAGTAGAGGGATGAGAACATGGTACAGCTACTAAGTGGCAAAACAGTCACATGAAGCACTGGTCCAAGATTATCTTAATTACTGCAATCTACAGTTTCCCAGAGACATTCAAAAGAGGATTTCTAGTTTTCTAAGGAATATGATGTATTGTGCCTGTCTCAATCAGTAGATACTGCCAAACAAATTTTAAGATCCTTTAGATAGATGGAAATATTAAGTAGTTCAGGGAATTTTAATGGAATTAAAGTCCTTCTTAGAGATTTTTATGTAGGTGGATTCAGTAGTGTTTTACTTTCAAATTGGAAAACATGCAAGAACAATATAGGGAAATTAAGGACCACTAAGCTAAAATTAAAATTAAATTTCAAATTAAATTGGCAGGACTTATTAGTGCCAGAATTTAAATAACTTTGCTTCATTAAAAAATAAATCTGCAACATATGGATTTCAGCATGTTGCATATTTATTGTTTGTACTTATTACAGAAAAGCACTTCAGATGAAAAATTCTCCAGGGTATAAAAAATCATCTTTGTCAGCAGGCAATCAATCATAGTGCTATCAAGATACCTGTCCTCAAAACTTCGAATGCTTTTAATTCAGCCAAGTTTCACTGTAAAGCCAGTTTTCTTGCTGATGGATTGAAGGCATTATATTAGGCTGGGGTTTTGATTCTGTAACTTTTGGTATTCCATGCTCAATTCTAAATGAGACATTCTGAGAAGCTTTAATTGCCCCTCCACTCCAGAAACCCCTCTTGTCTTTTGTGCAAAAAGAAACCATCTATTACAGAAAAATACCCCCCCTTCTTGTTCAGTACCCAGTTACATACATACATAAGGACATTTTTGCTTTATGTCAATGAAGATTTCTCTTCTCCCCCTTCCAATAAAAAACTCAAGTTGCACTGGAGTTGGGAGGAAGCAGTGAAGTTGGTGTTTCAGGATGGCCCAGCTTGTGTTTTGAAATGGCCCAACAGACCATGGGACAAGGGCCTTTGGTTTAAAGTGGCAGATTGAGGACCCATGTGCAGTTCTGATCTCTTTCACAATTCTACTGATATGACAGCAAATAAATTATTTCTTGAAAAGAAGTAACCTACAAAGACGAAGCAAAGGAGAAAAAAGAAAATTTCCATTTGGGAAGGCTGGAAACAGCCTGGATGGTAACTTAGACCTAAAATAGAGTGGATGCTACCTGAAAGCGCAGAAAGAAGAAAACAGCCTGACTTGTAATGAGTTTCTGCTTGAAAAGCCTGCTGGATACCCTGTGCAGCACTGGGAAGCAACCTCATTCCAAGGCACAGTGTCAGGGAGGGTGAGCATGTCTGGAAGGTTCCTCAGCCTTTTGGAGACGTTTAAAGAAGTAACAACCTGATTTCAGTGTAAAGAGAGGAAATCAGAATGGCAATACTGGAAGCTGGAAGACCTGCAAAACCCTGAGGAAGAATGGGTTTGAAAGTCAGGAGATACCACCATAGCATTTGAAATATAAATAAGGGTATTTTCTAGCATTCCAAGGTTTGGTAAGTTCACCCACATAAATGACTCCATCAGAGAGAGCAAGGGTAGAAGTGACTAGTTAAACCCTAAAAGAAAAGAAAAAGAAACCGAAGTAGTAACATTTGTGTGCTGCTGAGAGAAGAGACAGATTCTGGAAAAATCTGGAAAAAACAGCAGAAACCATTGATTTGGCTGCCCTTGGGAAGCAGAAGAGGGGAGACATGAGACTTCCTGTTATCAAAACAAGCCTTTTAGAATTTATTTTTTAAACTATATGATCCTATAACTTCAGTGAAGTTAATTTTAAAAAAGAAATTTAAAAACTGGAACAGGCAATGGTGTACAAAGAAAAATATTCTCATTTTTGTTGGGTAGTGTGGGTCTTCCAATTCTGACAAATCCTTTGACAACAGATACTAGATAAATTGTTCAGACTTAATTTCTACCCTGGCGTTTCAGGCATTGCCATTGGTCGGTAAGCTTTAGTGAAGTCATGATTTTGCAACAATTATTAGTTTTTAGTTTCCATGTAATATTTTAGCCATGTGTCCTAGTTTTGAAGAAATAAGTTATTTTGCCAATACTTGTGAAAACTTTCATTTATTCAGTTTCTACATAGTCCTCTTAACTAAGTTCGTCAGACTAGATACTCTTTATATTTTCATTTCAAAGAAAGTTTCTTTGATTCCATTTAAGATGGAACAATTCTTTTGTTCCTATGGCTAGCATTTTTTCTACTCTAAATACCTAAGCAATGTTTGTGATGGGTGATCTTTTACTTGAGCCACACCTAAGTCTAGTAAAAATTTAATTTGTAAGACAAAGATAGCCTAACTTTTCAAAGAACTTGAGTTCTAGCTTATAGGGTGCAAAGTTTGATATTCCCACCTGATGAAAATTTTCTCCAATATGCTTTTATATTTTGGTGGTTACACCTATTTAACCTATTATGTATTTCTCTACAATATACTTTTGTATTGAGGGGGTTTCCAATATATGATGGAAACTATGAATTTTACATTCTAGATTAAGTATTCAACTACTGTCAAAACCTCTGGTGCCCAACATTAGAATCATTCAAAAGATTACCAAAGTAATATCTCAGTTTCCCTGAGGGTTACTGGTGGACCTTAAGAAGTAAAGTTCTGGTATCTGTTCAGTCACATTGAGACCACCCTAGTTCTAAGAAGGACAAAAGGACACATCATGCAACCCTATGAATTTGAATTTTATTGTGAAGAGCACAAAAAATAGATTGGCAATAATGACATGATAAGGACTAGAAAGATTGAGAGCTCTTATTTTCATTCTGCTGTGCATTTGCCCTAACCAGCTTTCAAAAACTTTTTTTAAAAACCTGAGGCATGCAGAGCCTGATTTTGGCATGCAGAGCAGGTTTTGAAAACTAAAGAGTTTTTAATGCCATCTTTGATATTATCAACCCAATTACTTAATGAGAATTTGCAAAAGCATGACCACAATCTTATATGATTGTAAGTCTAATTTCCATTATTTTTAATTGATTGCACATATATATGTGTATATGTATATATTTTTTTACATTTTTGTCTACCCTAGGGTTCTCCCACCACCTTACCACTTGAGAACCATTATCTTATTTTGTGCCCATTCCACCCCTGATTTCCCCTGCCCCCCCCTCTTGCTCAATACTCCAGTTCTGCTGACAGTTTAAGATTTTTCTTGTCTGTTTATTTGTTTTCCCTATATTCCTCATGAAAGTGAGACCATCCCGTATTTCTCTTTTTCTTTCTGACTTATTTTTGCTAGCATGATTCCTCCTAGCTCCTTCCTTGTTGCTGCAAATAACATAAGTTTATCTTTTTTGATGATGAATAATATTTCATTGTGTACATATACCACAACTTTCTGATCCATTTATCTATTTGGGGGCATTTGAGTTTCTTACATGTCCTGGCTATTGTAAATAGTGCTGCAATAAACACCCGAGTACAGATGTTCTTTTGAATTAGAGTTTTTATAACCTTTGGGTAGATTCTTAGAAGTGAGATTGCTGGATCAAATGGCAGTTCCATTTTCAGTAATTTAAGAGTCCTCCACACAGCTTTCTATGGTGGCTGGATCAGTTTGCATTCTCACCAGCAGTGTAAACCTATTCTTTTCTCTCCACATCCCAGCAAGCACATGTTGTTTTGCAGCAATTATTACTATCTTGTATTGGATAACTCTTCTTACCCCCAAAGAACCATATCTTGTAGTTTCCCAGCACACTCAGAAGAAAGTATGAAATGCAAAAAATAAAAGATTCTTAAATGCCAGAACAGAAGGTATAGTTGTAGTTACTGCAATCTGAAATTAATTTTTTATATTTGATCACTAATATTTCATGATTTGGGCTAGAACTGTAGACCTAACAGTTATTGGTCATTTTATTGCAATGATGATACGTCAGAGGATTTGAAAAGCACCAAATGTATTTTGGAATGAGCAGCCTTGGGGCTACTGTACATCCTAAATTGAATCGCTTCCCAATAGACAACGGGATTGTGTCCATGTTTTATTGTGTAACAATAAAACACTTTTAAAGACACTACAGCTTTAAAAGTAAGACATGGAAAATGGGGACATCATTAAAGATACACAAATACAAAGAATAGATAGTGAGTTACCTGAGGGCAAAAAGGCAGGTCTTACTCACTGTGTCTTTCAGTGTCCAGCACAATCTTATATCTATTTATGTAGCATATTGAGCACCTACTATGTGCTGGGTGCTGGGAATAGTGATAGGATCTTGGTAGAAATCCTAGCCACCAGGAGGCTTACATTCTCTTTGGGGCCAAGGCCAACAAAATGATGATGATACATTGTCTGATGGGCACAGGTGCATGAAGATAAGTCACCCAGCATCAAGAAACGAGGTGTGCAGGGGCAGGGGATGTGGTTTTATATAGGATGGACTTAATAGGTGTGCACTGCTAGTTGAAATTATCCCTTGACAAAAATGGATCTGTCCATCCATCAGGGTGCATCTCTGAAGTCTGTGTGACTTAGTCGTGCCCTCCTGGGGGGGCATTGAGTTCCGTCCTTGGGGCAACAAAAGATAGGACCCTGAAAGCAAGTAGGGCAGACGTGCTGGGTTGGCATCGGCCAGGGGCAGAGCTTAGTCTGATCTAGGTGATCTGAGCCTCAGGGGCCTCCCTGGCGTGTTGGTCCTTCTGGAGCCACCAAACTCTGTAAAATACAAAGGATGTCCTATAATCATGGGAGGTGGTTTGATTGTTTTTAAAACCCCTGTGGCATCCTAGGATGTATAAAACACAAGCCCAGCTTTGAGAGATAAAAAAAAATAATAATAACTTTAGCCTTTGATCCAGAAGAGATCAAGCTGTTCCCTATTGGGCCTCCTGCGTCCAATATCTGGGTTTTCTTGAAATAATACTATTTATACACATCTCTCATACATGCCTCAACAGCGCTGGATAGCTGCCACATCAGTTTTCTCAACCATTTTCACAGGTATTGGATTTTCATAACTCCTCTCCCGTGGAACCTGATTTGGGGAAGGAGGTATTTGTTTTTGATTTTCAGGCAAGTTAAACAAATAAGGCCCACAGATCAGAGCCTACGCCACAAGGCCAGACCCCCAGAGGAGAGTCAATGAATTCTTCTTTCTGTTAAGCTCATACCTGTGGATTTTTTCTTTGCTTGCTGCAGGCCAGGAGAATGCTTTATTCTTGTTTATCCACAGCTGCAAAAATTCACAGGGACACCTGCAGACTGCTGCAGATCTCTGACTCACTAGCATTTTCTCTTTTTCTCTCTCTGTGTCTCCCTGTTTCTTCTTTCCATGTCTCTGTTTCTGTCATGCTCTCTCCTCTCTCTCTCTCTCTCTCTCTCTCTCTTTTCTCCCCCCCCCCCATTTCTCTGTCTCCCAGTCTGTTTCTGGCTCTCTAGCTTTGTTTCTGTCTCTGTTTCGCTTTCTCTCTCTCTCTCTAGCTGTCCCTGTCTCTGTTTTTTTGTCTCTCTGCCTCTCTGTCTCTCTGTCTCCCTGTCTCTGTTTCTCTTTCTCTGCTTCTGTCTCTCTGTCTCTGTCTCTTTCTCTCTGTCTCTCTCTGTAGCTGTCCCTGTCTCTGTTTCTCCCTCTCATTCTCTGTGTCTATCTACTAAGAACACAGCCCCTGAAGTTCAACTTTCATTCCCCAGAAGCTCCTCGCTCTCAAAAGAGAATGAAATACCCCTGGATTTTGAGCATACAGGGTTTGGAGTAAGTGATGTTTAAGCTGAAGCACCAGCTTTCTTGGTGAAGGCAGAGTCCTTGGCTACTAGGCAGGCTCAGTGCCCTTGACTATCCTATCCGCCTGGCCTTTGTTCTGGATGAGCTGTTGGAAGGTGTAGGTAAACATCTCAGTGAGGGGCAAACACAGGGCATCCTCTGTGCAGGCCTGTGTCTTTTGAAGTGTCTGGTGATGGTACCATTGTCATGCCAGTGGGAAGAATCCTTTGTTTTATAAATGGCAAGGCTCTGAAGAGCCAGCTGATAAGACTTGGGACCCTGGTGTGAAACTGACCCTTTGAACTAGGAAGGATCTTTTAAGATAAGCAAGCCTTGGCATTTTTATCACACACTTTTTATTAGAGCTCCTAATGGAACAGGTTAGTGTCCTTGCTCAGCATGTCAATAAAGGGCTTTCAAGCTCTTCTGTAATAGCACAGATGTAGAACATGGGCTTCTTTCCTTACAAAGATGCAAATCTTCCGATTGCCAATCTCAAAAAGATATTTAGGAAAACAGCATCATTTGGGATATCTGTTTACTCATTTGAAAAAAAAAAGGATTATATCAGGGATAGAACACAGAGGAAATCTACTACTTAAAGGTATTTTCAAGAAAGTGCTATGCTTTTCAACTTAAAAAAAATAATCTTGACTATCTTTCTGACTAGCTTAAGTGATTTCTCTGTAAAGGTCATTGGTAGGATAAGTAGTGAAAAAACAGAATAGATGGTAATATGTGTTAACTAATATTATAATATAGTCCATATCTTTGTCCATATTTTATGATCTCACAAAATTGTGTGTTCACCATCATTCAATCACACATCAAACCTTGTCAGTTCTGATTGTGCAATGGTATGGGGCTAGTTCCTGCATGCAGCACTGAGCAAAGCAAACTTATTGTCTATGCTCACAAGTCTTCCAGCCCAGCAGAGACCAAAGATATAAAACAAATAAAGGGTGAGCAGAAGTGACAAGAGCTATGAGAACTTTCTTTTTAAGTCTTATGGAACTTAATTCTGGAGTGTGCTTGAAAGGAAGAATTTCATTTTCCTTTTTCAACAGTTCTTTGAGAGTTTCTGTGTTTTACGTTTGAGCTTTCCAAATTTTCCTTCATGTTAGCCTAAATGCTTTTCTAGATGGGTTCCCAAAATAGAATTTTCCATTTCAGACTAAGAAGCTGCAGATGAGACTCAGAATTTAGGATCCATGCCTGGACTTCCATTTGAAGTTTTATGTCTTCTAACTCCCAAAGAAAGAAGGGTTCTGTGGCTGCCCAGACCTCCAGGCCCACACCCTGGACTGTTGCTTGCTTGCTGGGGAGTAAACCCATCTAAAACAGCCTTTCAGTTTGAAATGGCCCCTCTGAATCCTACATTTTCTAGACGGAAGAAATCAGGGGACTGAGTAATTTCACAGGCAACAGACATTGGCGGTCATTTGCCATTTTGTGGATGAGAAACTGAGGTCTGGAGGGTAAAGGCCGCAGAGGAAGCAAAACCACATGGGCAGGCCCTGCCCTCACCCCTCACCCCAGATGTGGGTCAGCGCTGCCTCCTGCACCCCACCTTTCCTCAGTTCTCCTTTTCTCTCTGTAACTTTTTGCCCATGTGTGTTGGAGGCGAGGTAGTTTTGAGATCTCTCTTGTCTGACTAATCTTAAGCAAATTTCTCTCCTTATTGCATTTCTTTTTAGCACATCTCTAGAGAATAAAGCGCTTATGCAATGGCTATTTCTAAAGGAGCGCCGCTCACAGCTGTTTTATTTCTAATTTGCTAGATGTTATATGCTGAGGTATAAAAAGTTTGAGCCCAGACCAATAAAGGTTATCCTGAAAACTGCAATAGGGTTTACAGATTTATTACCAGTGGTCTTTTTTTTCCCCCAAACAGTAGCTCATTTGTGGACATTATATCTCACATCATGTAGAGGCCCACTTTAGTTTTAAGTCAGAAAAGTTCACAGTGAAGATATGGGACATTGGAGCAGGAAAGTGTGTCATGCGGAGAGCATCCATGTAATGGCATCACAGCACTCTAAGCAGCCTGAGCATCAAGGAGCCTGGAAAAAATAAGAGTCTCAGGCCAACATCCCAGCCCTGCCTCTTTGCCTGTTTTGTTCGGCTCTTCAAAGCTATGTTCTCTGTCCTTTTTTCACTATAACCATCACAAAAAAGGGATTATCTTTTCATGTTTTTTTTAAATGTAAAAGTAGTGCTGTTAGCTGTCATTAAAATATATTTTTATTCCTACTTACTTAGATTTTTTTAAATGTTGTATAACCCCCAGTGACAAATTGCTGGATTAATTCAAGTAAGATTGACATAATTGTATTCCATATCCTGATAAAAATCACACAGGAATAGGAGTTGTAACCTTATCCTACTCAGGCTCCACAGATTTGTATTTAACTTGTTTCCTGCTAATGAGGAAAAATTAATACTGTCAGTGCTGTTATTCAACCCAGAGATAAGCTTATAGATCAGCGATCTTGGGACTACCCCTCATCATCTCTGTTCCTGTGTTAAACCAACACAGATGCATTGGCTTTGTAAACGTCTGTCCACAGTCACTTAGGCTCCCTGCCTGCTCAGCTCCAGTGCCACTGGTGGCAGGACAGGGAAGTGCCTTTGAGTTTCCAGTAGAAGTCTCCCTCACAGAGAGAAAAATCCTCAAGGAAAAATTTGTGAAAAATTCCTTATTGCAATTAAACAGAGGTTCCACCTAAACCACCTCAAAGAGCAGGAGAAAATCTGGAGAACTGTTACAAGAAGAAAGGAAGAATACTAAGTACACAGAGAAGAGCAAGAGATACAATAGTAAATGAACAGTGAACAGATATTATGTGTGTTTAGCGTCACTTTGGGGCAGTAGCTAGTTGGGAAGTGTCAGAGACCTTTTCTTTTCTCTGCCAAGGCAGAACTGTCCCCATGAATTCAGATAGGTTTATCGTAAAAGGATTCAGACCCTTTCCCATCGTTTCTCTGTAAGGGACTTACTCTTTTTTCTACTTTGCCTACACAACTTGATCTGCTAAGTATTTTCAGTAAATATCCCTGTCTCCCATCAGTGACATGTGATCTGCTTGCTATGTGTCCATGTGCTGGGGCAATAATGCACACTCAGAACTCAGGGAGACTGCAGCTGCCCAGCAGCCTTCACATTTCAACAACCCTGCCCAGGAGAACATCAGCTAAATCACATCAATGAGAGCGGCATTTGCCTCCAAAGCTTCATGAAAGTGGAACTTATGCATGGGGAATGTGTTGAAATTGCAGAAACTATGCCTAATTAAAAAGAAACATTGCATGTCCTCAAAATAATGGGCGTAAATATTAGACAATGGTTTTAATTTATGAATTTTCATGTTTTTTTAAGACATTCTATAAACATGTATGAGAAATCAACCATTTTCTAAGGTTTCAAGGATTAAAACCAATACAAGCCACACCAAAATAGTTTCACTTCATGTGATAAAAGAGACATTAACACTGGAGATGGACTCTTCACAAAGGTCTGAGCCCTAAAGTGACATTTATCTTTTCAGAAATTTTCATGAATGAAAGCCACTCATCAGCTTTAACTGCTTCATGAGCAATATCAGTGACCCTGCAGTATCCAAATAGAATTTTGTAGGCTAAATCCTCAAGTAAACTTGAAGGAACCCATCCCACCTCTCTTGGGGGTGCTAGTTACCAAAGTCAATCGCGTCTAAAGACAATGATCCCTAAACCATACCTACCTAAGGAGAGTGTATGAAATGAAAATTTCTGGGTCTTAACTCAGATTCACTGAATCAAAATCTATATGCAATCCAAACATCTGTGTATTTTAAGACTTTCTGGTTGATTCTTACAGTGCCAGGTGACTAAGCATCAGTTCCTATATGATCATTGTTAATATGGACAACTACTTCCCATACATGTTAATAACTCATGGCATATTCTACACATAGGACTGTAAAAAATCATTAATAAGATAATTTTATAGTATCTATGTAAGACAAAGCAGTTCCTCCCACAAAATACACAGCCATATCAAAGCCAAATCCATTTACCCTCGCAAACACATGGTCAAGAGGTGAACGTAGCTAGCAGTCATGTTGGATTCTAACCCCAAAATTGCAATGTGGGCCCTTTTTACCTCATAGACTGGGAAGCCACAAAGTCCTGGTGCAAGAAAGAAGGACAAAGGACTAAGCAGAAAGAAGCTGAGACAAAAGCCTGGAGAAAGAATGTCCTCTATATTGCTGAGGGTTTCCACTTCTGAAACACAGCCATTCTCTGTAGCTCACCTGCATTGTTGCCCTGTGTTGCCTGAGATCCTTCTGTGTCTTCCCAGTCAATTCACTCCCCACCCTTTTTCTCCTTAAATCAGTTTGGTTTCTGTTATTTTCCATCATAGAGTCCTAACTTACACTGAGCTCACAGTGTATCTTCAACACAGCCTAGGTTGCATTGAGAGTTACTATGCTCAGATGCCTCCAGAAAGGACAAGTAAACCCATCTATGCAATAAGTTCTGCAAGTCAGTAACTAGTGTAAGGAACATGGAGTCACTCAGGCCTTTTTTTGCCTCACACTGCCACCTTCTACAATCACCACCTGGAGCTCTGTTTTTTCCCCAGGTTGCTTTACCTAAACATGATATCTTGTTGATGCAAAAACCAATTGGTAGTATGTACACAACCGTGATTATGGACACTCAAGCAGAGAAACTAGTGAGCACAGGGTGTATAAATGCAGACACCAGTGTGGAAAAAAACAGAAGATAAAGAGGACAAAGGACTTACCAGAAAGAAGCAGAGACAAAATCCTGGAGGAAGAATATCATCTAGAGTGCTGAGGGTTTCCACTTCTGAAACACAGCCATTCTCTGTAGCCAGAGAAGGAGCGTGGAAATTCCAGGGACCAGGAGACTCGGTGCTGCAACCCCTCTGCTGGTCTGCCTGTTTGCTTAGTCCCCTATTTCAACATTAATGGCCTGTTACATCTACCAAGGGCCCCAAGATTTTTTGTCTGTCTGTGCAAATCAACCATGAATCTGCCTAGTCTGGGATGATTGCATTACATTAGTTTCATGACTAGAAACCCTAGTTTCATTCAGATCTTCTGCCAATAAATGTACTTTTTTTTGAAAGCAGGTACCCTTTTGTTCCCCCAACAGAATATCCTCCATAAGGACATCTGAATTATAAATAACTGAGTGGTTCCTGTTTCTGCCTACCACATACCCCCAAACTATAAGTTTCCTTTCCTGGCTCCACTCCCAGGACTTCAGTCCACAAGAGGCACCTCTCAGCTTCTCTGGCTGCTTTCAACTGTTAACATCCCCTACTTTTTAAGGACCCTTCTGTTTTATGATCTTGACTTTTCCTAGGACCTTATATTCCCTCACATCTCATTTCCCTTTTTGCAAACCATCAGCAGAATAGATGCTTGTATTATGATTATTATTTAGAACTTCTAAAATCCACATGTCTTTTTTGAGGAAGTAGAGTTTTGTTTCTGTGTTCCCACTGATTCTAAATTTAAATAGTTGTTTGTCTTAAACCTCTTCCTCCTTCTCCGAAATCCCTTTGGTTACAAAAGAAATAAGCAGAGCCCCCTTTTGAATTATGCAAATTAATGACAGGAGCATCACAGGGAGGAATTGTAGGAACCTCAGATTTGACCTAGCTTTTCTCTTTTTATTAAGTGAGTTCAGTTAGGGTGGGAATCATTTAGAGTGAATAAATCAGATTCCCATAGCAGAGAATTACTCCAGCCATAGGGTATTGAGTGTTGATTTGGGGCATTTATGTTCCCTAAGACTGTGAGATCTAGAAGAAAACTGAACTTTCATAATTTCTGTTACTATTTATTTGGGCTGCACAGGGCTTTCCTTAGAGGAAAGCCAGTGGCTCTTAATTGTTCATTTTGTGTGTATGTGTTACATTGAAGCACTAAATAGACCATCTCCTGACCATTTTGTTAGGTCTGTGCTCTTTTCTCAGTGGTTACTAAGTTAAGATCTGTATTGTGATAGTCTAATTTGGGAAAATTCCAGGAATTTAGTGTCTTAATGTCTTTACTACCCGGCACTCTAAAGAATCTATCTCCTTGTGTAAAATGAGTGTGAGGGAAGTCTGGACATGCTCATCCCAGGTGGGAGTAACTAAGCCCAGGACTTTGCTAGATAAGTAACAGGTGTGAAGTGTTGGCAAAGGGCTCCTCTCTTTGACAGCTGAATTGAGCCATAAAATTGCTGGATAATTTATGCAAGTCTGTGGAAGTGCAGATATAGATTTTTAATCCGGGTTTCAGAATGCATGAATGTCAATTTCACAATGAAATCTTTAACATTCATTTTATATTGTGTCTCTTATCTTTGGCCTAGGTGAAAATATTCAGATTGTGCCATAAGTCAAAATTAATTTTACAAACTATTATCCATGGTCTTAACATCTCTGTTTGCGCTTAAGTAAAATCAGAGTTTATCATAATCACATGTTTCAGTTTATATTTTAAAATATTACAAGATGGCCAAGACTGGGGTTAAGAAACCTTTAAAACATCTTTAATTTCAGTTAACTGCTAAGTTTGCATACTCTTCTTATAAGCTGCATTTTTCCTCCTCAAAAAAAGAAAGGCAAAGCAACATGTGGTTTGTTACATTCATTGCTCTTCTTAGCCTGTTTTGCATTAGGAGGTTATGGAAACCTAAGACTGAAAGCTCCATAAAGAACCTTAGAGCAAAGGAAAGAAATAGAGAAAAGAGACATCTGAAACTTGGCCCTTTTCCCCCATCTGCCCTAAAAATACATTCCAGTGTAAAATGTGGGTCCCTGATAGTTGTAAGTGCAAAGTCACAGAGAAGCAAATAAGTTTTTAAAAATCACACCTATTAAGTTCCTTGGTTAAACAGCCCATGCACTTCCCCTTTAAGACCTTGCTAAAGCATAAAACTGTCTGAAAAAAATTTTGTTAAATATCTATTCATTCCCAGACTTTCCTGTAAATGAACTACCAATTCCTCCCTTACCCCAAACAAAAAATACCACCAGGACTTTCCCTGAGAATGGTCCTGGCCACCCACCTGTCAAATGCCAGTTGCCACCATGGCAGTGGCCCCAGCCCACCATCTCTGAATTGCTCCTGGGATGTTGGTGGAAACAGAAAATTTTTCCCAAAAATGCACAGAAAATTTGCAGCCTAGGTCACATAGATTCTTATCCCCTTTGTAGCCCAGCATAAATGTATTATATCACATTAGCAACATAATGCCTAGATGTATTATAGGCTTCACGGATCACAAGTATCTATGTATGTGATCATCATATTTATTCTTCCTCAGAAAGAAATCTGTTAATTAGGCATGAGAAAACGAGTGTCAAGCATTTTTCTGTGGATCTTCATTTGTCTGAATTTGCACAAAAAAATGCTGTCCTTCATGAAAGGTATTCTTAGGAATCAGACATGTTTGAGAACGTCTTTTTAAAGATTCATAAAAACAAGAAGATCATCATAAGTTTTCCTTGTTTAGCAACTTGCCTTCTTCTTGTCTCTTGAGTGGTGAGGCCAATTTGAAAAAATTGTCTACTTGTCACTGAATTTAAAAAAAATTTTTTTTTTTTACTTCAGGTCCTAAAAACATGATATGTTTTATGATACTCAGTCTTTACTCAGATTGTTCCTTCCTCCCAATATACTTTTCCAAAAAGTAAGTAGACACATTCAGAGGTTCCTAGATTCTTGTTAGATTCACTTAAAGAACCAACAAGAAAAAGAAGTGAAAAGCTTCAGAGATGGTTGCTCATGGAAACCATTATCAGTTCTTTGGTCTCTCACTTAAGCAACAACTGGAACTTGAATTGGAACTAGAGTTTGTGTTAAGGAAAAATGTTTGCTTATCTGTGGGAAACGGATTATCTATACAAGCCTGAGTGATGTAACATGGCTCCTAATACTCCCCTTTTATTTGAGCGCATCTGCAAGAAATTTTGGGGAGAGGACATATTAACAATTGGAATCACCCTGAAATGCTGCCAGATTATTAATTCTGTTCTTTTTCCATTTGTTAGAACTGCACTGAAGGACCTTAGTAAAAGGGAAAAAAATGTATTTTAGTCTGGGAGTTGAGCTGTAATCAATTTTGTCTGACAAGTTTATTAACAGCTGCATTATTTCAATGCTTTTGCTTTTAGTATGTCATGTGATGTGTTCAGCAGAAGGGGTCGCACACTAGTGACAGACCGGACCTTCATGGTTTGTCTTTGTCTGGCATTAAGAGTAGGTGACACTTGGGCAGCTGAATCCATGCAAGAGTCAGCCCCTTATTGAGTCAGTGCCAAGTACGCCCTGATACTGATAGTGACTAATAGGAACAGAGCAGCTGTTCTATGGAAGATCTTCAAATACAGGCCAGCTTCTTGTATTTCAACAATCAAATGAGTTTGTATCTATACAAATGAATATGGTGGCATATTCATTCAAAAGCACTCAGGGGCTCACCTGTTAAGGGTCCCCAGGTTTGGGGGTGAAAGGGAATTCAGCCTCTCTGAGCTGCTGCATTCTTTTTCCCAAGAAACCAGCAGAGCCACTGAGCTCCCCAACTTGGGACCTGCTGCTGTTTTCACTTTCAGCTGAAATGATATAGTGCATAAAACTACTTGAATTCTCTCTACTTTCAGCTGATGATGCTGAGGGACACATTAGGGAAAGGAAAAAAGAATTTTATTTTGCTTTTTTTAAGAAGCACTGTTTTAAGAGCAAATAGTGTAGTGGTTTAAGAATATCAGCTTTGATGATTCTCATTATGATTAACTTCAATGAACTTCAAGGCTGAGGAATTTATCTTACTTATTTCACCTATAACATCTACCTTTAATATATTGGACATAGTATAATACCTAGCATACAACTACTGCATAACTTATAGTTGTAATAATAATAATGAAGAAAGGAGGAGAAAGAAGGAGCTTCATCTGTCATTGTTATGTAGCGACATCATACTGAATGTCCAAAATGATACAAAATTCTAATATTCACTTGACTGGTGAGTTCTTACTGATTCTGCACTGTCTTTACATCACTAAATTGCTGTTGAAAGGCATATCCTAGGCCAGGTCCTCAAAATATGCTTTAAGGTTGTCCTCTTTCCCCACAAAAGGTGCTAAGAATGTTGAGCCTCCAAGCCCACTCAGACCCCACCTTTCTTCCACCATCATGCCTGACCTTTTTACCATGATCGTCATACCAAAAAGCACATCCAGCTTTTCATTTGAAAATCCTTCTTCTTTTCTTCTCTTTCTATGCTGTTTGCTTCTACGCTTCACCCAGGGGCTGTGTTTTGCCTCTGTCTCACCTAATTTTCAATTGCATTACCCCACATGCTTTAAACCTGCTGTTATTGATCTCCTGTCTCTTTGCATTTGTGTGTATGTATCTTATATGTGTGGGGGAGGGACACACCTTCATAGAGGTCTCCAGTAGTCTGTTAGTGACTTGGCTGTATCTTCATAATTTGGATTGGAAGCAGTTGAAAGAGGGATTGGATCACAGTTTTGCATTTGGAGCCACTTGCTACTTTAGGGTGTGGTACTGATGCAGCTGACTGTCCTGGCTTCTGCTCTTTACCTAAACTATTTCCAAGCAAACCCATTTTTTTTTATTATGTTCATGACTAAGGTAACAGAAAGAGACAGGATCTGCTCTCAGGAAGCATCTAATCCTGATGATAACACAATTGCCACACTGGAAATGAGAAGCCAGCCACTCCACTCCACAGTGTTGTGCGCTTTGTGAATCTAGAAATCAATATGGCGGCTGTCACTGGGAAGAATGACCCTGAAATGTTGGGATGGACAATGTGGGATGAAAATGGAAGCATTTGGGGAAGTTCCTTGAAGGTCTAGAAACAATAGAAGATCACTGTACTTTCAATGTACCTCTTCCATACATCAATAATCTATACACTAACCAAGGTAACTACCATTGCACATTGGTATAGCTGCTGAATGGGAAGGTTGAGCCTCTGGCTTCTCCCAAAGCTGTGTGCACAGAAGAAGAGAATGACATCACTGGCATTAGTAGAATTTCTGATTGAAAGAGAAAGTAACCAGTAATCTGGTAGAGGGACTTGCATGAATAAAAAGGAGTCTTGACCTAAATGAAGCAGTGAAGTGTAGAAGCCCTTGGACTGGGGCTCCAGAAATCATTTCTTGAAATCTTGAATTAAATCTTCAAGTAAGAGTTAGCCAGATTAATAAAAACAAGTGCATAGACAACCCCCGGTAAAGGAAATAGTGTAATGTGTTCGGAAGTGCTCAGTTCTAGAGCCAGAGTAAGGGATAACAAGTGACGGAAAGCTGAAGGGACCCAATAACATTAGAAATGGGGGGCCATTATTGCCAAAAGTCCATTTTATCCTGTGAAGGTATTGAGATCTAGAAGAGGTTTTTCAAGTAGGAGAATGGCGTAGTCAGGTTTGTGGAGTGAAGGAGAATGAATATACAAAGAACTGAGGTTAAAAAAAAAAAACTGAGAATGAATATACAAAGAACTGTGTTGTGGCACACAAAAGCGAGGAAGATGGGCAGGCCGCAGTCACAGGTTGGGCAGAGTGGACAGAGAACACTTGAAAGATAAGATACAAAGATCTGAGAAGGATCCAATGAGCATAGGCAATAATTAGAGCACCTACAGTAAGGGAGGCATGTGTGAGATCACCTTCCTGGTTCACTGCGAGTACTGATTGCTGTGAACAGGCTGGGGTCAGAGGAGGAAGGCTGATGTTGATCTGGAGGTGAGTGGAGCATGTGACTTAGAAACTCAAGCATTCTAAGGAGATTTCAAGTTAGCCAACTAGCTTGAGTTCTTATCATATGATCTAGTCCAAAAACATACTAAATTCAACCTCAGATTAGTTGACTCACTTTTTTAATCCAAATTTTTAAAAAAAAGAGAGAACCAACAAACCCGGGACTGAGCTATAAATAGACAAACTTAGTTCTGGGGAAGATCAAATGTGAATAAGATAATTACTCACCACTCAGCAAATATTTATTGTGAATCCACCATGTATCAAGCACAGACCCAAGCTTATGAGTCTAAGCACTTAAACAATGCAGTGGCAACCCTGAGCATTAGCCCCTCTCTAACCTACTGCAAACTCAGTGTTGCAGAGTGTGAAGCTCCAAACATAAAGGAGAATAGAACTGTTAAACTTGTATAAAAACAAGAACTATGTGACTCATGCCCAGTAGAGCAATTTGAATTCCAAGTCCTGGTATCAATCTGATAAAAGTTTATAAACCAGTCTCCACTACATAATCACCTCCTTCAAAGTTCCCACAGTTGCAGAGGACTTGGGGTGCTTGATACGATTTTTAAAATATTGTGGAAGCTTTGCTGACCTTTTTTATTTTTGGCAAGAGGCTTCTGGCTGCTTGAAATAATGCTTCCCTGACACATCTCTGTGAACACCTTGATCAGTTCTAGCAGCGAATAACAGTGTTAAAAGCTGGCATGCCTTTGCTGGCCCAGATTTTCCCTTGTGGAAAATCAACCATCTTAGTAAGAGGAGAGTTTAAATTGCTTAGGAAGCAGGTCAGTAAAGCAGCAAATAAATATTCAGAAATTTTAAAGTTTAAGACAAAGCAATATTGTTTAGGCATTTTGTATAAAACACGGCTAGCTTATAGACCATACACACACACGCACACACATACACACGCACGCACACACACACACACACGAGAACTTCCCAAAGCTATTTAATCTCCATAGTGAATTAATCTGGTAGTTAGTCTACAAAGATTATCTTCCAACCTGCTAATCATGTGTCTCTGAGCTCTTGACTACTGGGGGGTGTAAATATTTTAAAGGTGAATATCAGCAAGATCAAGTTTGAACACACAAATGTACGTCCTACAGGTTCTCTCGAGTTTGTTTCCCATGAGCTGTGAAAACTATATAAACTATATATAATATATATATATATATATATATATATATATATATATATATATATATATATAAAGTTGGGACTCACATTAGGGCTGAACTGCTAACTGTATTTCATGGCAACAACCATGGGAAGACTGGTCCTTTAGGACTATCAGCACCCTATCGCCATATGCCACCAGCCCACCTTCCACGCCAGGCCAGCACATGCCCAGTTTATTCGCCTGCACAAATCACACCCTCAGATACTGGTTTTCTCCTGTGCCTTTCATTGATTCCCATTGTCTGTATGTAGTGGTCCTCTCCACCCTCCCCCTCGTCAGCGTCAGATACAGTCAGGTCACTGTTCTCTGCTTTAAGCTCCTGTTGTTCCTCCATAACCCCTAGAACAGCTCCCCAACATGTGCGCCTTTCACAGCCTGGTCCTGCCTCCTCGGGGCCCTTGTCCCCAGCATCTGCCTCCTCCCACCCTTGCACCACCTCACTGTGGGTCAGATGAAGCAGGCTACTCTTTGGGCCTCATTTTGATCAGCTCAGTCTGGACTAGCCCCATTCCCTGCTTGAACCATGCTCTAGTAATCACCATGATCAACTCTCTCTCTCATCCTTAAAGGCCCTGCTCAGATGTCACCCCACCTTCACATCTCCTTGATTTTTACCTAACCACAATGGACTGCTTAACATCTCTTATTCCCATATTAAAAACTCAATCACACTTCAATTGTGTCATCACTTTGTATCATGGTTTACGTGTCTTTGGAAAGAAAAGTATTTATTCTCCCTGCTTATCTTGTATATTTTTCTATGCCTTCTTTTTGAACAATGTCAAGATAAAATAACAGAAATTTAGAATAGGATGGCTTTAATTTCAGGGGAAGAGAAAGTTTTCAGTGAATCAGTAGGTAGATGCATGAGATGTGAGTGGACCAGCACCAAGGAAATGTGGAGTGACACCCCCTCCCCAAAGTATAATAGATAAATGTAGATAAATGCAAATATTTGTTCACAATGTTTGTTGAGTGGTGAGTAATTGCCTTATTCACATTTGATCTTCTCCAGAACTAAGTACTTCTATTTATAGCTCTTAGTTGATCGCAGGAAGGGGAGTTACACATTCATGTTTCTTCCCATATATAGGTCAGTTGCATCACCTTCTGCCCCCAGTTTTTTCTTCCTTATGTTGGTAATAGTGTTTTTTTCATTGTTTCATAAGCCATTTACAAATTATGTTCTCATTTGCCCATATAGAAAGAAAAAGTTTGTAGAATGTGAAAATAAATTTACAAACATAAATTCAAAAATGTTAGTTTCCTATTACCCACCCTCCGTAGGAACCATATTATAATGGTTTGGTTTTATATTATTTCCATCTACACAATTTTACTATATCTACACTAGCCTGTCTATTCCTAGTTATAACAATGTGAGTGAGCATTTTATATATTCTTTTGTGTCTTAATATATCTTGGATATCTTCCCATGTGTAGGTCTCTCAATATTTATTGCAAGATTTAGTCTTCATTTCTTGGTATTTTGGCAGTTTTTCAGTAGTAAAGTCCTGAGAATGTTTTTACCAAACTACAGCTCTACAGAAGTTGAGGGAATTGAAGACCTCAGGGTCAAGGTACTTAAACCCTAGTTTAATGATCTTTCCATGAAAAATAACCAACATTTCCTGGAATGGGAAAGGAGTGTTTCAGAATAGCTGGGAGTGAGAGTTGGAGTGGACAAAGATGGCTACTGGTTTTTACTAGAAGTTATAACCTAGAATAATAATCAAATGAAAGGACCCAGTCTCATTCTCCCACGCCACTTGGGCTGTAGACTCAACACAGCATGTTCTAAATACCTGCTCCATAGTAGTGACACCACCAACTATGGAGTTTTAAGAGACTCAGAAAATATTGGAACTGGTGGAGCCTCTGGCAGTATTTAATTTGGGATGTCGGAGCCTGAGGACGGCCTTGGGGGAGCCAGGGCGTGGGTGAAGCTGTGGGAGGGCTGGGGAGAGACTCACCCAAGAGCTTTAATAAAGCAGTTTCACTTTCATCTGATTCTATACTAAGATTACTATTTCAGTTGAAAAATGAGTTGACTCCTCCTTAAAAGCTCTCATCATTGACCTAGTCCAAATACTAGCATTTTTAGAAATTAAAAAAAAAAAAATGAATTCCTTCGAAAAGTGATTTATCCCAATGTCACAGAGCTAGTAATTGACAGACAATAGACTTTAGGTCTGCTAACTCCAAATCAATGCATCAGGGTACTTTGAAGGAAGGATTTACCTCATGCACAAAGGAGGGGTGTGGGGGGGAACAGATGGCTGGGAGGATTGGAGTAGTAAATCTAAAGAGGGATTGGGTGTAGAAAATGTTAAAGAACTAGTGCTCTCTAATCACATTGCTTTAAATATAATCAAAGGGCAAGAAAGTAATTGGAGACCTAGCGAAACTGCAACCTATTATAAAACCCCATCAGGCCTGTTAACTGTACCTTCCCTGAGGGTGGTACCGACTGAGCTAAAGGTGGCTAGATTTTGCAAATATTCGATGACCCCAGGATATACTGCGGGGTCTGAAATACAATGGAAATGTTTAAAATTAAAACGAAAGGCAAATATTTTACATAAACTTTCAGTAGTAAAAGTCTAAAGAATGATTATGGTTATCTTTCTGGGTCTCAGTTGCTTTATCTGGAGCAGATGTAGTACTCCCACTCTCAAATTGTCTGATTTTTTGTGATTCTGGTTCTTAGGCCATTTTTGTTTTCATTCAAAATTGGATCCTACATGCCGGTGCCATTGGTGATTTCTTCAGTTACCTTTCTCTGCATAGTCAGCACAACTTGCCCTTGGAGCACCCCCAGGGTGTTCCTAGACCTGTCCTCCTTGATGACTGACACTGCATTTGCCAGTGACCCCTGAAATGAATATCAGAGCCCTTGCTCTCTCTTTGTTATTCAGAAATTTTAGGACAGAAACATTTAAAATAGAGTCTTCCTGGCTTACTGGTATCTAGTTACAAATCCTTCCAAATATATCTAAGACCAAAAGCGACTGATCCCTAATACTGGAAAACAAGTCTGTGTTACAATGAGAAAACAGAAGCCAGGAGCTCTAGGTCACCACATACCAAACAAGAAGACCAAAGAATAACACTTGATTTGCTTTCTATTTCCTACTTTATCTCTCTCTGCCAGACCCAGCAAGCTGGTAAAGGGTTCACATGTGGATGATGCCCACATTTGACTGACAAAAGTGACGGCTCTCTATTTCTCTGACCTTGGCACATTCTCCTCCAAGAGGACATTGTAGCCCAGTCTGGCTTTAGGTTAGACACACATTTATGTGTAAGGGATGTCAGCTGTTTGGGCCCAGAAAGAATGCTGAAATACCATCTTTAACTCCTGTCCATTGAATCCCTGTGCCAGGCATGATTGTAGGTGCTGAGACTATAGTAGCAAATCTCCAAACTTTCCACCTTCTCAGGGAGGAAAAAAACAGGGACTGAACAGACAGAACAGGATGGGGAGCAAAGCTAAGTGCTCTGAAGACTAGATAGCACAGCACAATCAACTAGGGGAGATGATAAAGGGCAGGGACGGGGGATGGAAGTGTGGGGGGCGGAACACCTCTCAGTGGAGGTGGAGCAGAGACCAGGATGGGTGTGAGGGATGAGTCTTGTGAATTTGTTGGCTTCCTTTAGCAGCCCCCGCTGAAGTGTGAGCAGCAAGCAATGAATATTCCACCTGGTTGAGATAAAAGGATGCCAGTTGGAGGTCTGGCTCCCGGTCCTGCAGGCCATTCACCCTTGACAATAACAATGCCTTTCAGACCAGACTAAAGTCTGTTGCATTCAGATTAAATATTATGAGGAGGCTTTTAAGTGTCTCCAAACTGCTTCATCACTGAAAACATTGACAATAGACAATAAAACTGACAGTACCTGTTGCAAATATAACAAACAGTATTTGCAAGTAACTGTGTTTAAAGGAAAGCAGCTTACAATGGCTGACATTGGATCCTGAGAAGTATTGCTGTGGTTTGCAGTGTGGAGGGTTCTGTGGCCTTGATTGAGGTAGCTCTCTTTTAAAAGGGTCCTCCTGGCCCCAAACTTTGGAAGCTGGTGTTCCCTTTATCATAGGGATGTGATTACATCATTTCCATTCTGGCTTATATTAATAACCAATTGCATGTTCATCCTGCTCACACTCAGTTCGGAACCCCCCCAAGGAAGCCCACACAGAATGAAATAGGAGAAAGGAAATAGGACATAGGTGTTTAGGATTCATTTCACAGATCCACAGAGAAACGTGTCAGTCTCAGCATTGTACCCCAACCCTCCATAAATACTCGCCCAACCTGAAGACCAGCAGCTTCTTTCCTGTTATAACTGCTTGAGCGTGTCCCTCAAAATTATCCTCGTATTGACAGAGCCTACTCAAATGACAAATTCTGTCTGAAAGTGTCCAGGGACACTTTTTTTCCTATCTCTGCCACCTTAAAAAAAAAGGGGGGGGGGACTTTATAAAAAGCTGCTTCTCAGTTGCCTTGCTCAGGGCAGAGATAACAGAATTTGGCCACAGAGTTTACTCGACTGCTCTATTTATGGCACTTGTTTGTGTAATGTTAAATCAGTTACAGTGAACTGTTGCTCCCCCTTCTACTGTAGGAACATGTACATAGCAAATCAGTCTCAGGAATCCTGATGATATAGGCTTTTTTTGAACTTGAAAAAAAAAAAAAAAGCAGGATTCAATTTCCACGTCGGCCCTTTAGCTCTCCTCTGCTTAGGCATCCGTCATCTTGCAGAAATTAAATGCGTAGTTCAGAGGGGACTGAACCTGGGCTGCCGATCATGACGAATCTGCAATTTCTTTCTTTCTGGGCTCGCTTCGAGGTCCTGCTTTTGCGTCTCTGACCTCTGTGCACCCCTGAGCCAAGCTTCAGGTCGTCTCAGCCTGTCTCGAAATAACATGGCAACAAGATTAGCGTTAAGTCAGTCGTAGACACTTCCTTGTGTTTGAGTGACTTTCAATGAAAACCTATTTATAAAAACTCGTATTCTGCTTGAGTGCCTCCGGTGACCTAGCATCTTTGACTGTTGTTTACTGAAAAAAAAAAAAAAAACAAATCTGCGCGAAAAGCAGTGGGAATCACTCCGAAATGCAAGAAAAGTCCTAAGGGGAGAATTCATATGTTAATGAGTCTTTCCAAGTGAGAACTCGGTTAAAGTGCCGTTTGCTGACATCATTGTTATGGGCAGAGCGGAGATGGTTTCTCCGAGGGGCCTTGCCTGTCCCTCCGCGTGCCGAGTCCCGCGCGTGCACCTGCGGGAGGAGCGAGCGGGCGGCGCGTCCGGGCCTTCGCAGCGCGCCAGCCCCGATGGGCGCCGGGCATGGGGCGCACGACCGCAGGTGGGTGCTCGGAGCAGAGTCGGCCGGCCGGCGGACTAACTTCTCGAGGAACAGCGAGCTCGCGGGACCTTGTGGAGACCTGCCAGGGCCCCGCCAGTGGTGACAGTTCCTGGAAAGCGGGCGGCGGCGGGCGCGCAGGCTGGCGGGTGCCTCATGCGGACGCGCGCGGGGGCCACCCCGGGCCCGGGTCGGGAGCGGGGCCCCAGCTGCGGCACTCGGCGGAGGGTGGGGTCGGCAGGAGGCGAAGTAGTGCTTTGGAGAACGCGGGCTCCGGTTGCTTTCGGAGCCACTGGATCGAGTGGAGTGTGGGGGCGGCCCGGGGCCCCGGTTTGCCCCTAGGTGGCCCCGGGGGTGCGCGGGGGCCGGAATGCGGGGCTAGCCTGGGGGCGCGGGTTCGCCCCGCGGTGGGGGGCGCCGAGGGGTGCGGGGCGGGGCGCCGAGGGGTGCGGGGCGGGGCGCCGAGGGGTGCGGTGCGGGGTCGGGGTCCGGGGGCGGCCCGGGCGACTCCCCCTCGGGGCTGCGGAGTCGGCGACGCCGGCAGGCACGGAGCTGCACCGGGGCCTGTGGCCGCCCCCCGCGGCCGCTCGGGGCGCTCGGTGAGCACCGAGGGCCGGAGGAGGCCGGCGGGGGCTGCGTCACGGGGGCGGGGCGGGCCGATCGGCGGGCAGGGCCGGCGCGCGGGGGAGGGTCGCCGAGGTTTAATGCGGGCCGCGCGCGGCCCCCGCCCGGCTCCGGTCGTCTCCGGAAAAGGGTGGGCGTGGATGCCCTGGAGGGCGCCAGGCCGGCTCCCTCGGGCGCTATCCGCAGCGGGCGGCAGCCTAGTCGGCCCGGGAGACTGCAGGCCGCGCTCGGCCAGCTGTCCACGCCCGGGGTGGCGGCCGCCGCCTGGGTCCCGGGCTGGATGGCAGGCGGGCGGCGCGGGCTGAACGCCAAGTGCCGCGAGGGCGGGCGTCCGCGACTCTTGCAGCGGGGTGTGTCCGTCGGAAGTTGGGGGACCGACGTCGGGACCCGCGGCTGCTCTGTCCGGCTGTCACAGCGCGGGGTGAGTGCTCGCCCGGGAAGGTGACCCCGCGCGGAGAGGCTCTCCCGAGCTGGTAAGGGGGGGGGGGGGGGCCGGGAGCGACCACTCTATCCCATGGACACCGGGGGCCGTCCCCTGCGGTGTCACCTGGCCGCCACCGAGGGGCTCGCTCCCAGACCCCCGGCTGGAGCTCGGCGGCGGCGGTGGCTGCGGAGAACCGGGGCCGGGTGCGACCCGCGGCTTGGGGCGCCCTCTCGCGGCCGGAGCGGCCACCGCGCCGCGGGGGGGCGGATTTGCGGGGCACAGGGGGGCGCTGAAGTCCGCCGGGATGCCCCTCTGCCCCGACGGCCGCCGCTAGCGGCCCTGGCTGACTGAGATGAGCCCGATGCGCGTCCCCAAAGAGGGGCGACGGCCTTTCCCCCCAGCTCCCCCGACCCCTTCCCTGACGCGCGGGTCTTCACATTCATCTCTGTCAGTCTAAGCCGGGCTATGTGTGGAATTTGTTTTTACGACTCTAGTTTTGTGACTTCTCAAACACTTTCTTGAAGTGTTTTCTCTGGAAACTTGTTTCAAATGAGCGCTGTGAGTTTCACAAAGAGCCGTGTTGTTCGGGAGCCAACAGGTGATGGGGTGAAACCTGAGTCTGTGTGTACTTTGGAGTCGAGTCTGGCTGCCGTTTCCTTGGGCCGCCGTTGAAACTAGAAATTCAAAAAATCAATAGGAGACTGACTGGAACACGATTTTCAGAAGTTCTCCGCGTCTCCCATTATGGAAAATAATGAGTGCATTAGAACCCTACCTGCGTGGTCCGCCTCCCCGCACGCAGCGTCTTTACATACCCTTTCACAGCCAAGCCGACACCCCCCCCACCCCACCCCCACCCCCGCGTCGCTCTGGCAAGGGACTCTGCTTTGTCATCATGCCTCCTCCTTTTGTTAAGCCGACTGTCTTACTGTCGTGGAATGTATCTGGACATGAAATGAGAATGCTTTGAAGCCCTGCAGAGTTCCACATTTTCACTTGGAAAAATAGAGCTTCTTGGCAAGTACGTGACAGGCCACTCAGCTGTCAAAAAATGTACAAGGTTTACCTGGAAAACACAGAAAATGCCAACGGGCACATGGCCTAATGCCACTAATTGCTGGCCTGAAGTACTTTCAGAAAAGGAATGTTTTGTAAGCAGTATCTTTGGCTCCCTCCGTGATGTTTTCCTTTTACACTTATCTTTACAACTGGGATCAGTATGAGCTGGGCTCTGTTGGGGATGATTTTTATCTTTAACACAGTGGCACTGAATGTTCTGGTATGTGAAGATATTAAAGAGACAACCCTTTAGCATCTCATCCCTATGAAAGGCAAAGCTTGATAGTGGCAGTTTTGATTCCTCCAGGTTTATGGGTCTCTGACTTTTTTTCTTTTTTAAGCTAAGGACATCGAAAACAGGAAAACATGTATATTCACCAGGGTTGTATGCTTTGAGTGTTAAAAAGATGGAAGTGTTCGGGTTTCTGTACTACCAAATTAGTCTGTATTTAAATTTGCCAGCATTCTTGGGCCTGACAGAATGAGAGTAGTTCTGGAATGAGTATGTTTAAGATGCATGCCCCCTCACTATGGGATGGCACTACCAGCAGGGGGCACCTAGGAAATGTTAGCCCCAGTAACTTCACCACCCAGCATCAAAAACCTGGTGTTTGATGTCCAAGGATTTATACGTTCCCCAGAGGAGTTCACGTGAACCAGTTTTTCATAGAAATCTTCCAATGGTAGTCTCCACATAGGAAATAGAGGGGAACTTCATTTGGAAAAGTATTTGGAATTAAAGTATATGACCATAGATTTCATTGTCAGCAACAGACACTAAAAATTACTGTGGTTTTTTTTTTTCTACTTGCTTGATTTTGATTTGGTGACTTGGTCCCCTAAAATGATGACTAATAGAAAACCATATCAGCAATGAGGGACTTTTCTGTCTTTCTAATTGAACCCATTCTCCTTAATCTCCTCAAATCCTCACTTCCTTTGACTTTTCTAGATAGTATTTCCATATTGCTGCATTTTATTTCAGTCACCTAGGACTCAAAAATATCTTTGACCCTGTTTTTCTTTTTTATTACTGGTTCCTTTTATTTATCCCTGGGTACATGTGTAGGCTCTCTTGGTGATAGTGGGCTAATAGATTCTTTTCCTCCTTCCTGAACATCACTCTCATGTTTTCGTTAAGACCAGGATGGGTAGACTCATGGAATGCTTTTTGTCTTTGTGCCTTGCCTGTAGAGTTAAGTACAAAGTCTTTTGCCTGATATGTACAGTTCTTGAAAATTATTCATATTCTCTTACTTCTTTTTAGGAAGACCCTGTCTTCCAAAGCCAGTTCTTCACTACCTCTGGACTTTCATGTACTGTACTGACTTCTTAAGCTTTTTTAGGGAAAAAATAGGGAAGCCTCATTTATGTATATGTCAAGGTCAACCAAAATAATAATCCTTAGCTACTCTGGATACAGGAAACAACCCATTAGGAGGGGAAAAAATCTGAAATGACCTAAATAGCATAGCAAAATAATAAAGCTACTTTTTAGTTTGAATATCATCATCTGATACTTTGTGTTATCTTATTAAACCAGTGATTCCTGTGGGTATGAGAGGAATACTTAAGCCCTATTGCACAGCATATTATTTTACATACTTTTAGAGAAACATTTGTAAAGAGTAGTTGCCTCATTTACAGACTAGTGGAAGCAAAATGTTAGGAAGTTGAACAAGTTTTTGATTGTGGGGAAAGGAATATGGTTTTTTAATGAGATAAAAGTAGTAGGAATGAAAACATGAAGTCAGGGAGAAAGAACTGGGAGAATCTTGGGGGTTACATTGAAGTCATGGACCTGGGTCCTTACACTTCCAGACATCAGTGCTATTGCCAGTGCCCGGAAACCCTCACCTACTGGTTCAGAACCTAGGTGCCCAGTCAGCTAGATGGCTGACTTAGAACTCCTGTTTCCTAAACCCTGATGCCAGTGTTTTATTTATTTCTACTAAAAATGAAAAGACATGATCAGAGATACACATAACCATTAAAAAAAGCGAGGTAATACAAATAGAATTTGGAAGCATTCTTAGCATAATGAATACTTGTTTTAAAGTTTTGGCTTTTAATGGAATAAATAGCAGTTGCCTATTTGATGGCCCCCAGAGCTGCTCACTAGGGACCTTTAAATGTAAAGATGACTGAAGTGAATGAATATGAAAATAAACCCTTGACACCACTGTCGGAGACAACAAGGCCTTACTGTAATTTGGGGAACGAGTGCTGACTTCATAACCAAATCATATACTATGTGCTCATAATTCCTGCCCTGCTCACCACAAATGAGAATGCCTGGATGTGCACCTTAGACCATTAGCCATGCGCTCTGTGTGTGTGTGTGTGTGTGTGTGTGTGTGTGTGTGACTGGATGTGTCCGCACACTGGTACTGCAGTCTTATATCTGGCAGGGCATGGTGGCCAGTAGTTTACACAGTTGTCCTTGTACATGGTGCTCAAGAAAGAGATGAAACTCCCATGGCAAATGTGTTATAAGCATCTCCAGCTAGTGCTGCTCAGCTTCAAGAAAATCTGTGTTGCCACATAGAAGTGACACTGCCAATGGGCCTATGTCCTTAGGACCTTCAGTTCTTTATATTCAGGTCATCCTTTTCTTGAAAGCTCTTGCCTCCTCTGATTGTCTTTGGAAGGGAAATAGCTGTCATTTTTAAAGAAACAGCCCCCTGATGTTTGGTGATTCGTCAGAGGCATGAAGACCTGACAGCTGAGCTGAGAAAGGCTGACACCAGCTGCTGTCCCCTCGTTCTTGCTCCACCCTTGGGTCAGATGTATGCCTGACAAGTATATGGTGATTGAGATGTCCTCTTCTGGGAGCTGTTTTCTTTGAGTCTTTTTAAATGTTGAGAAGTAGCTGTTTTGAAGGAAGAGGAAAGACAAAGGACAGAGATGGAAGCCTTCCATGTCCCACTGCAGGGAGTACCTAAGGAAAAAAAGTTTACCTAAGGAAAAAAAATCTCTCTCCAACTCTGAGCTTCTCCTTCTTTCCCTTGTGTCCATGCCTGTTTCTCCTGTTTGTCATGCATTTCTCTTCTCTTCAGAAGTAGTTTCAATTGAATTCTGTGTGTGGGACCTCATGTCCTCCTTGGGAGCAGCCTTCCCTGGCAGAGACATCATTTCCTTGGTGTTTCCCTAATGATCATCCTCCTCTTGGAACCTGAATGAACACAGGCCTGAAAACGCTTTATTTCATTGTTCCACATATGAGACTGACTTATATCCAGAACTATAAAGAGATTTTGGAGAGGTAGGGCCCTTTGGATGCATCTTACCCTGTGGGTTCACAAAATTATCATTCTCTTGTAATTAACTTTATCTACTTTACGACAGCATTTCAGCACCAAGACAATAAACCATCCTCAGAATCAACCTAGAAACTGATAACTTGAGCTGTTTTACTTTTTCATATTGTTTATCTCCAGCAGCTAGGATAAAACCTTGCTCATCTCTTTTTAAAATTTTTTCTCTATTTCTTCTTTTTTTTTTTTTACATTTTGTTCTGAGTTTTTTTCAGTGTGTTCAACTCTACCTTTATTTTTTCAAAAATGTATTTTCATCAATTTTTTTTAATTTAACTTAATTTTTCCCTTAATTGCACATATGTATATACATACACACACATATATCACATCATTGTCTACCCGGAGGCGTTCCCACCACCCAGGCACCCACTAACCATCTTTATCTCTTGTGCCCTCCCCCTCTCTTACCCTTACCCTCCTCCCCCCTCTTGCTCTATGCCTCAATTCCGTTGGCAGTTTTATATTTTTCTTGTCCATTTGTTTGTTTGTCTTCCCTGTAGTCCTCATTTAAGTGAGACCATCCTGAATTTCATTTTCTTTCTGGCTTATTTCCACTAACATGATTCCTTTTAGCTCTAACCATGTTGCTGCGAATGACATAAGCTTGTCTTCTTTGATTGATGAATAATATTCCATTATGTACATATACCACATCTTCTTCTTAAATTTCTTCTTAAAGATTTCTTGAAAGATAATTTTAACTACAATTAGGTAAAAGAATGTAAAATTTACACACATTCTAATGGTGCCCTCAAGAGTGTCTCTTACTGTCTGTGTGTGTGTGTGTGTGTGTATGTGTGTGTGAATGTGATAGAGACAGATTGAGAAAGGGTGACAATGATGATAGTGAAGCACCATGTAACCAAGTTGGGGTAAAGGCTTATCTAACAGTTTCTTTTGCTCTTCGTATAACTTTTCTCGAGTTTGAGATTACATAAATTACATAAAAATAAAATGTTGCAGCATCAAAATGTGGGGTGCAGCACCACCTTATCCATCTTTAATGGTGCTTCTAACAAGAAAGGAGTCTTGGAAAACTGTTTCACTCTGTTATCATAACCCCAACTTGGAATAATGCCATTTCCACTAAATTCAACCCACTTGTCAGCCCAATTCATGTTCATGCATCACATGATCCGCTTAGGAGACAACACCTGGAAATGAAATTAATGGAATTTTTCTGCGAGTTCTTATTCACTCCAGGTCTCGTGCTTGGCCTAGAAGGTGGAGTTTAGGCCAACTGCATTCAGGTGTCAGGAAGCCCAGCATGAGCCAAAGCATGAGGAGTGTGCTGGCACTCTTTATCGTGCTGTCAAAGCAATTACCATGTAGCCATAAAAGTAAAGGATAGTTCTGAGCTCACATTTTTATCGCTTATATTATTTTAACGTTTACAAACACGAGTGTAGCAGTCAGCTGCTTCCATCTGACGCAGCACGAGACAGTAAGATGCTGGAAAATATGCTCCTGAGTCTTATGACAAGTCCAGGGCATTTTTAAAAAGAAGAAATAGAGAAAAATCCAAATAAACTTTTCATGTTATTAGTAAAAGAAAAAGTAACTTGTAGTATTGCAGTCTCTGTTACTCCAGCCCAATCAGTGGAGGTCATGCTGTGTAACTTACTCAATGTTTATTTTTGGATCAATTCTGGGAACTTATTAAGAAATGTTTTTTTCATTTTAAGTAACTACCCCCTGATGCAAAGATAAAGAATTACCTTCTCCAGAGGGTAAGTTCTGAACAAACAGCCTGTAAAGCAATTGAGTTTTTATAATCATTTCAGACTTTAAATGCCTTACAATGCTTAGTCTAGGCAAAATGGCCTGTCTCCATCTGGCCAAGCCAGTAGTGGGTCTGGAGAAGCGTGGCTGGTTTACCCATGGAAAAGGAATTGATTCAATCGGAGGTGCTCCCAGGAGGTGATATGCAAGTTGCCTGGTTTTTGTTTTTCCCTCCCTAAGTTTCAAATACTTATTAATCAGTGTCAACACCAGCACAATACTCCAACATGATCCTGGGCATTCAGAGGGAGGCATTTCCTGGTTAAGCGGAAAATTGTGCAGCTGGTTTCTGAAAGACCTTCATCTTGAGCAGCTTTCGAGTGAAATATTTCTTTTGGAGTCTGCACCTTTCTTAGTTTGCTGTCACCTCCTTTCACTGAGTGGAATACATGTTGTTCGTGGGGACCCAGTCTGCTCCAGAGTCGGGGTGATTCTTTCTGTTCCAGCTGATATGTGGGTGGAGCAAAGCCAGACACATGACAGGGCTGCTCAGGTCCCTCCAGCTGTAGTAAATATACAGAGGGGCTGGTGGGCAAGGTTGCAGGGAGGTCATGGGCAGGTCAGGGAGGAGAGGAGGACACACCTGCAGGGCCAGATCTTTGCCAGAGTTGCAGGCTTCACATCATAGCTGGGTCAGTCCTAATAACTCCGCTGTTCACTTCTAGGATGCTTGGAATGGTGGGTCTCTCTGGGGGTTTTTCCTTTCTCCTGTGGGAGTTAGGCCCTACCTGGCTTGACTACTGGGATGAGAAGATACCCAAAGGTCAATCAGGTGAGGCTTGGTGCACAGGTGTGACTTCTGCCCAAGGCTCCACAACTGAGAGGACCGGGACTTCTCACTTGTGTTCCTTCAGTCTTCACAGCATCAGTGAGTGACATCCTCGGTGTAGTTCATAAAAGGGTGGCATAAATGTGTGGGCACTTCCCCTAGGACGTGGGCCAGAGCCTCCAGATAACTCAATGGGGTAAGGGGGTGGGAGGAAGAGAGGTGTGCCATAGAGTATGCATGCAGACTCACCTGGATTAGCATAGTAATGACCTAGACAATGCTCCACAAAAATCTACTCAAGGAATATAACTGTGAAGACTATATCTTGGCCATCTGCCTCTTGGTGCTGACTTTGGGAAGGTCCTTGGTTTGTGGTATTTCCTCCTTTTCTAAGATAGTGACATTCATTTTTAGGTTCTGTTTAATATCTATGCTCTTGTTAAGTTCATATAGAGCAGGCACCTGAGTTTCTCCTTCTTCAACCCAGAGGCAAGAGACCAAGGTACCCAATTGATTCAGGCCACGCCACCAAGGAAGCCTGGTCCTCTTTCTCTTGGTGGGGTCCTTGTAGTTAGTAATGGATCTAGTTCCCTTCCTTTGACTTCTGGGTTGGTTTTTTCCCTCAAAGCAAAGGAGAGGACCAGATCCAAGAAACGTTGTGACTTTCACGAACCCATCCCTTTGTGTAACAGAGGGAGATGTCTGCAAGGATCCCTTCCTCAGACCCAGTGACTGCCTCTGTGCACTGGGGTCTTGTTTGAAGGTTACAACCCCCCATTGGCCATGCAGAAATTGAGGTCATCTGTACTTTCGTTCAGGGTGACTGGAATGATTAGTGGAGATAATAGCTTCTGTGTGGCCCCCAGTGCTGTTACAGCTCAGGCCACCGTATAGCCTTCTATTTGGGGCATGTTGCAGTTTTACTTATTTTTTCTCTAAGCCTCTGATATGTGAAAGAAAATTCCTAAGTTTAAAAAAAATCATCCTTACAAGTGACATTTTATGTCACTCTCAATATTTAGGGTATGTTGAGGTGGTCACTGAAATGTGGCTTAATCTCAGGATGGATGTATGTTTAGGTTTTCCTGACTTTCCTACTCTTAAAGCAAATGAGGGGATAACTTGGAAAGTTACACAGCACCTACTGTGTGAATGGCATGTGTGTGAAAGGCGGATTTGTGTCATGAACATGGTGTGATGACACTGACTGGGATGTGTGATGTTGGACAAGTTACCTAACTCCCGAGTCTTATTTTTCCAAAAATGATTTGGTTGGGCTGATTGCCTGTTGCTTTTTTTTTCTTTCTTTCTTTTTTTGGGGGGGAGAGGAAAAGGAGGAGGAAAAGGAGGAAATGGAGCAGGTACAAAAGCTGCCTTGATTCTGAAAGTCCTATATATTTTTTTCCTTTGTGTCTTGAAATGAGAGGTGATTCTCATGAATAAGAGGGGACTTACAGACTTACAGAGAACATGAATGATGGTAGCAAGGCCCTGGTCTGGCAGGCTGCTGTGCCACACCAATACCATCTTCAGCTGAGGAGGTCTGCCTTCAGGGCAGATTCACAGCTCATGTTGCCCTGTTAATGTTGTAGGAGTGCCTGCTGGTAAATCAGCTCAACACTTGGAGTCACCAAACTGCATTTTATTTTAACTGAGGGCTTGGATTCTATTATTTTTGTTGAAGACACTTGTTAATGAACATTTGCCTTTAACTCATAGATAGTACGTTAGACTTGTGGATTGAAGGTGCTGGTTCTATTCAGTGAAGACACTAAATTTGGTGTCTGTCAGAACTTGATTAGAAACCTGAAACTTCAGCTTTTGACCCAGCAGGCCCACTGTGTGCAGTGCAGGCAGTGATGCCTGAGGTGGGATAGTCACTTCGGGAATATGGAAGATGAGGATGCTCTCTGGAGCCATTTTTTCAAGGAGCAGAGATTTTTTCAAGGCCAGAGGTGCCACCCCAGCTCTGCTGTCTGCAGGGGCTTCATTTGTGGGATTGAGAAAGTCCACACAGCCATTCTCAAGAATCTTCCTGATGAAAGTGTACAGTGAGGCACATTTCCAAGGCTCCTGAAATAAACTAGTGTCAGTGGGGTTTTCTGCAGTATTGAGCTAGTGGGGGCGTTCTGCTGGCCTGAGGGTGGGGGTAGTGATGTTAGTGACTGGGGTCCTCTTGCTGGGCCCGGTGGGGTTCAGCCACACTAAATAAAACTCTTGGTGGGTAAGAGGCATGCCTTCAGGTTTTTCATTTCTTTTTTCTTCTGTTTCTACAGCTGCCACTGTTTGATGCACTGTGACTGAGAAACCCACCATTCGGCAGATTGCTATGCCTTTGGAGATGGAGCCCAAAATGAGCAAGCTTGCCTTTGGCTGCCAGCGAAGCTCCACATCGGATGACGACTCGGGCTGTGCACTGGAGGAGTATGCCTGGGTGCCCCCAGGTCTCCGACCTGAGCAGGTAGGAATCTGATCACCCCTGGGAGTCCATTTTTCAATGAGATATATGGGGGGGTGGGGTTCAAGAAATTAAAAAATAAAGATTTCTAGAACATCATTGCCCTATTGACATGCTGCCTTCCCGAGTCCTTACTGCTCTCATGATTGTTTCAAATTTCTGGTTCTGAAATTCATGCGTAGTTCCTCAGTCAAAGTCTTCAGGCCCTTTTATGGATCCAGAAGCTCCTGTAAGATGCTGGTTTTGCTGCAGTTCTTAAAAGCCAGAGTCTTGCATTTGCTTTAGGTTTCTGAGAAGTCCCTTTTTGGAGAGAGTGAGAGGAATCTGACCCTTTTCAAAAGAAGAATAATAACAAAAAGGTCAACACAAAGAAAGAAGCAAATTTCCAGCCATGTGTGTGCTTTGAAAGAGCAGAAACAAAAAGCTGTGAGAAACCATCTGCAGCTTCCACCTTTGAGCTTCAATATCTTTGCACATAGAAAAACCTGTCATCACACTGTGGAAATTTGGGGGGAAATTAAGAGTGAATTTGGTACTTTGTGTTGGTATTTTAGGGAAACTGAGGACAGTCTTCTATATGTCTGTCTTTATTTTCCCAAAATACTTATGATGACCTTGTTAGTAGGTGCTGGTGCTATCACAAGGGTCAAGGCATACTTTGAAGTAAAGGCTGCTTCTAGGTTCTAGTTAATGCTTTCTGTATGGTGGGAAGTACTAGAGAAGTAAGGGCACCAGACCTGGCTCCCTGTGGCTGATAGTCTGAGTGTTGACTAAAGCACCTGTGGGTGACAGAGGGGGGTAGTGGGGTGTTGGCACACCAGCTAGGAAAATAATATTCTGACAAGCTACTTGTGAAGAGAGCACCCCTTCTTACAGCTTAAGGTAGCTAGACTTTCCCTAAACTCCCTTTATTCCTTGAGTAACTTTCATTCTTTCTCAGCACTGCAGTATCCTTTGCAATTATCACTAGAAGATTTTTTTCAGACACAATAGAAATAAAAAAAATCTAAACCAACCCCCTAAAACGCATTCTCCTTTTAAAGCAAATTAAGTACCGCTCAGTATGGTGGCCCTCCAGTTCGCCTGGGGAAACTGGCTCTAGGTGGTTAGGAAGTAGCACTCAGGGGGGGCATAGAAAGCTGATGCTCGAGAGGACCTGGAAAGGGAGTGTTTACAGTGCTTAAGAAATAACTCTTGTCTCTGTAACATGCAAAGTTCAAAGAGCAAATTGTGTAGTATGTACACATTTGAATAGTACCTGGGTCCAGGGCAGCGTCACACAGCCTGTGTGGTCACGTTCAGCCTTTACCTACTTGGCTGTCTCCTGGCTAACCCTGGAGACAGGCTGAAGACAGTCGTACTGAGTGTGCACATTTTATAGTGCATAATTTATGATGCCCCTAATTGTCACTACAGTTCACATTCCTCAAGAGCAGTTTAGCAGCTGGATGCCAGGTACCCCAGTGTGTGCAGATCCGCTGAGTTGGTTCAGCTGGCCTTGTCAGCCATGACAGGCCAGGCACTCAAGGGAACTTTTTAAATGGAACCAGCTAAGAGACTTACTCCGTGTACACCAATGCCCTTCTCCCTGTCTCTTGCACAGATCCAGCTCTATTTTGCTTGCTTACCGGAGGAAAAGGTTCCCTATGTTAACAGCCCTGGAGAGAAACATCGAATTAAGCAGCTTCTGTACCAGTTGCCGCCGCATGATAATGAGGTACGATAACAGGAAGAAGGCTAATTAGAAAGAAAAAAACACCTATATGATAAGCTTTACAAGACCTGCCATAAACCCCAACTCCTCACTCTTTGCCTTTCTTTGGCTAAAATTTGGCTAGAGCATACAGCGCTCCATTCTTTCAGAGAGAAAAGCATCTCAGTGCAATAACCTTAACACGAGTTGCTTTTTATAGCACTTACCGCCACCAATTATCACAAGCCTGGACATTCCTGAGGATTCCCTGTGCCTAATTCCAGGGCCAGTGCTTTTTTGGGGTTCACCCTGCAGAACATCCGGTGAAAGTACAGTGAACAAGTTTAGGACTTTTATAGAAAGGTTAATATCTACTTTTATTTTTTAGTGTCTCTGCTAAATATTTTTACTGTCTCTGTTTAAACATTTCTTTTTCTTTTTTTTTTTGAAAAAAAAGAAAGACTGTTCCTTCAAATTGAATTTCCCTTTTGCTAGACAGGTTGCAAGATTTGGCATCATTTCAAAGGTACAGTGGCATTTTAAGCTGGGGATTCATGAGACAGGCCAGCGAAATTTGTTTTATCTCCTGAAACTAACGCTGGATAAAAAGATGCACGAGGTCATGATCATTGTTCAGGGGTGACATGGTGGTAGGAGAACTTTGAGGTATACAAAGATATAAGAAAAAATTACATAATCAAAGAAAATTATTGCAAACAAGGCCATGGCAAAGGGACTGGGTCCCAGCGCGTGCTTCTGCTTCCCTTCTGTGAAGGTGCGGTACTGCCAATCTTTGAGTGAGGAGGAGAAGAAGGAACTGCAGGTGTTCAGTGCTCAGCGGAAGAAAGAAGCACTTGGACGAGGAACCATTAAGCTTTTGTCCAGAGCGGTGATGCATGCCGTGTGTGAGCAGGTACTGGTGCAGATGGAGGGGCTCAGTGGGGGTCATGGAGTTCCCAAGCAGAGATCTTTGAGTCCCCAGAAGCTATGAGAAGGAAAGGCAACTTAGCTTTCTATTACATGCAGATTTGTGTTGATGTGACAGCCGGCTGTTCCACCGCATGTGACGACGAGTGGTCAGTTGCCTTTGCGTAAACACTGGCTGAAAGCCTGCCTTTCCTGGCGCACGGGCCTGGAAGGAGGTGCTGGGGTACCTCTAGGGCTCAAAAAATGCAGAGACATAATGAAGACATTCAAGTCCTGTGGGCTGTTAAGAGGGGGAAGTGAATCGAATGTGAGGCTGGCTCAAGAGAGCCACCCAGGAGCCCGCTGACACTGTCTGCACAGCAGCGAGCCTGCAGCCTGTTCTTTCAGGGAGAATCACAGATTGCCCAGCACTAAAGAGCCTCTTCATCACTACCAGAGGGGGACAAAAATAAAAGCTGTCCTGACAAATTTGGGGTTTCACATGAAATGGTTTGAAAGGCTCAATGTAAAAGGACCATTTTCAATCAATGCTTTTGTTTCTAGTGCGGCCTGAAACTCAACGGTGGTGAGGTGGCGGTATTCGCATCCCGTGCAGGGCCTGGCGTGTGCTGGCACCCTTCCTGCTTCGTCTGTTTCACGTGCAGCGAGCTGCTGGTCGACCTCATCTATTTCTATCAGGATGGGAAGATTCACTGTGGCAGGCACCACGCTGAGTTGCTCAAGCCACGGTGCTCAGCCTGTGATGAGGTAAAAACAAAGAGCTTGTCCATTGATGCTGGGAAGCATCAGCCCCTTGTAAACCAAATTCCACTGTTCACCTATCTGCAAAATAGAGACAGCTCCCTCCTTTGCTGAGATTTTGAGATAGCCCTGTACATTTTTCCAGAAAGATGATACGTAATAAAGAGAAGCAGCAGGCCTCTGGGCGGCAGTAAGTAGAATGCCGTGATGAATGAGAGGAAAAAGAAAATTCCAGGAGTAGGCAGCAGCCTTTTTTGTTTAATGAAGAGGGGGAACCTAGATTGTACACAAATGTATATATTCTCTAAAAACGTATGGGGAGATGTATACCAAGTGAACGGTGGCCGTCCCTGGGGCTAATGGGAAGGCACACCGGTATGAAAGGAAAGGGTTTAAATCCCTTAAGCTTTTTATTTGAAAGTAAGTTTAGATTCACTGAAGAGCTGCAAGCTCATAGAGACTTCCCGTACACCCTCCTCACAGCTTCCCATATCTTTCATCACAAGAGCACATGCCCCATAACAGAAAAAGTAGTGCTAGTGTAACCATTGACGAAATTATAGCCTTGATTTAGATTTTCCCAGTTTTCGCCTAATATCTTTTTTCTATACCAGGTTCATATCCAGGGCATCTGACTGCATTTATTTGTTACATCTTCTTCGTTTCCTTCAATCAGTGACAGTAAAAGTTCAGTTTTCACTTTTACACACTTACCTATCTTTAAAGTTTTTCTCAGTGACATGTTATTTAACTTTGTTTTTAAAACCAAAAATACAAATTATAAATAAGAATGTCTCTAATCTGTAGATGGACACTGAGTCAAAGGAAGCATCAGGCACACAGGTGCTGTTCCCACAGCCCAACAACGAGGTGGTTATAATGATGTATGTGCCATACATTTTATGTGTTTTCTTTCTCTTAAAGCATACAGTGGCCATATTATTTCATTGTTCATGTATTCTTTGCCAGGTTATGCCAATAAAGTAATTGGAGAGCAAAACTATGAGCAGTGAATTGTCTCCAAAGTAAAGAATCTGTTTTCTTTCTTTTTTTTTCTGAGAGTAGATCTCGCTATGTGGGGTAGTCCCAATCCCTCAGACTCAAGTGATCCCCAGCCTCAGCCTCCCAGGGAGCTGGGATTACAGGTGCACACAACCACACCCGGCTGCTTTTTCGAGACCAAGTCTCACTATGTTGCCCGGGGTAGTCTCAAACCCGCGAACTTCAAGCGATCCCAGGCCTCTTGCCTCCCAGTGCTTGGATTACAGGGGCATACCACCATGCCTGGTCTGTTTTCTTTAAAGTTTAAGCCAGTTCTTAGTTTCTCTTTTCAGCATTTTCAAATTCTGTTCTGATAGCCCTGTCAAGTTGGAGTTAAGCTTGAGGCCATAAGAGCAGGGTTAGCAGTGATTTTTCTTTCAAAATTCAAGTGTCTGTCAGGTATCCAGAAAATACACAATTGACCTTTGAGTTAGTTCACAATAATTATCTTTCATCCAGTGGTTTTCTATTTATTTCAAAAGATCATCTTTGCCGATGAGTGCACAGAAGCTGAGGGTCGCCACTGGCACATGAAACACTTCTGCTGCCTGGAGTGTGAGACGGTTCTGGGGGGACAGAGGTACATCATGAAGGATGGCCGCCCCTTCTGCTGTGGTTGCTTTGAGTCCCTGTACGCAGAGTACTGTGAGACCTGCGGGGAGCACATTGGTGAGTCTGGTCTGCTGCACACCCCGCAAATCTGATTACCCAGTTTTTTTTTCTCTAATTGACACATAATTTATATCCATTGAAGTGTACGAACCCTTAAAGTGTCAGTTTGACAAGTTTTGACAGAGACATAAATTGAGTCTCATGATTTGCCGTCGTTGTGTTCCCAAAGTCACGTGGATTATTAAATCCTGTGGCCATTGCTACTAGTGGAGGCGTGGGGTGAGGTTCCTATGGGCTTGGGCCATGTTCTTCATCAACCAGTCAATACATCATCCTGTCTCATGAGTGTTCCCAGCTTAAAGACGTCTTATTTAATGTGTGTTGTTGCTGAACTAACACTGAACTCAAAGCCAGTAGCACAATTAGCTCATGACCAAACAGAACTTATTTGTGTTCTCCATATGGCACATCCCAGAACAGTGAAATCAATGAAAATGTGCACAAAACACAGAACTTAAATAGCATGAACATGTCACTTGCTTAAAATGTAAAAGCTAAAGCAAAAGACAAATTATGGCTTTGTCTGACCTCAGCTGGGATTGTGTGTGTGTCAACTCAAATTCTTGACCACGCTACACATACTTGACCTTGAGAGCTCTGCAGGTATTGTCTTGGGGGCTCAAATTAATTCAAAAAAAATTAATTCACAAGGAATCTGTGAATAGTGAGTTACCTTCCCCTGTGTGACTCAGCCTGAATAAAGTATGGCATATCCCCTCCTCCCCCCACACCTCTGGTGCTCCCCTCATGCTCATGGTCTGCCTTTTTTCCCTTGCTTCTACCATGCGTGGACCATAACCTGTTATCCTGTTATTCTGCCTTCTTCAAACTAGGGGTCGACCACGCGCAGATGACCTATGACGGGCAGCACTGGCACGCGACCGAAGCCTGCTTTTCTTGTGCCCAGTGTAAGGCCTCTTTGTTGGGCTGTCCCTTCCTTCCCAAACAAGGTCAGATTTATTGCTCAAAAACATGTAGCCTCGGAGAAGACGTCCATGCCTCAGATTCTTCTGATTCTGCATTTCAATCAGCCCGATCAAGGGACTCCAGAAGAAGTGTCCGAATGGGCAAAAGCAGTCGGTCAGCAGATCAGTGTAGACAGTCTCTGCTCTTGTCCCCTGCCCTGAACTACAAGTTCCCTGGTCTCTCCGGCAATGCCGATGACACCCTGTCTCGGAAATTGGAGGATCTGAGTCTCTCCAGGCAAGGGGCAAGTTTTGTCAATGAAGAATTTTGGAAAGGCAGGGTAGAACACGAAACCCAAGAAGACCCTGAAGAATGGGCCGAACATGAAGATTATATGACGCAGCTCCTCCTCAAGTTTGGTGATAAAAGCCTCTTTCAGCAGCAGCCCAGTGAGATGGATATTCGAGCTAATGAGCACTGGATATCTGATAACATGGCTAAAAGTAAGGCCGAGTTAAAGCAAAATAACCAGAGTTTGGCAAGTAAAAAATACCAATCTGATATGTATTGGGCACAGTCACAAGATGGACTGGGCGACTCCGCCTATGGCAGCCATCCAGGTCCTGCAAGCAGTCGGAGACTCCAGGAACTGGATCTGGACCCCGGGGCTTCGGGATACAATCATGACCAAACCCAGTGGTATGAGGATTCCCTGGAGTGTTTGTCAGACTTGAAACCAGAGCAGAGTGTTCGGGATTCTATGGATTCTTTGGCTTTGTCTAATATCACAGGTATGTAATCTAGGGATTATAGGGGATTTGAAAAAGGAGCCACTAGCAGTTTTTATTCCAGGTACTGCAGTACCAGTAGGCACTGTTATTCAAAACTATAGACTAAGGAAAAGAAGGTGTTTCAGTTTAATGCCACACACACATCTTTTTTTTTCAGTACAGTCTCCTAGGATATTATTATTACTATCAATATTTTGAAGAGGAGGAAATTTACTTGTTTATTTAGACAATAATAGAGTGTATGTCTGTATCTGACAGAATCTAGAGTCTTTGGAACATTCTACAGGAATTTCAAGATACTCCTATCAACCAGAGCACTTCCTAAGCTTATAACTTTTTTCTTTGATAGTTTCCCAAATTGCCCTGCAGCAATAGTCAAAAACAACAGATATTTTTATTCTGATTGTAAAGCAGTTTCACTTAAATGTCAGTTCTCCACATTTAATCCTTATATCAGTTCATATTTAGTCTCTCATTTAATCCTTATATCACATTTAATCATATCAGTTCTCTACATTTAATCCTTAAAATGACACTGAGCGGCATAGTGTACACAACCTGAAAATTCACAAATGAGGAAATGTGAATCACTTGACACACAGCCTAGGTCAAGTGCCGGGCTTGAATTAGGCTCTGAATGGCTGGGTCTCCAGCATTGCCCACCTAGTTTTGTGTTTGCTGTCATTCGGTGCAGAGATCTTGCTGATACAGTCTACTTTCATTGTCAAACCATGACAGTCAGTCACATTGAAATAGGCCTCATGGCTGCCTACTGCAAGGCATGAGTGGCAGCAAGGAGGGGTGGATGGCCACCTTCCTGACTGTTGACAGGTCCTACAATGAAGGGGGTTGAGGAATGGTGGGAAAGCCTGAATCATTAAGTAACTCCTGCTTGCTGGTCCCATGCTGGGGGTCTCAAAATCTCACATCCAAAGGTAGACATCATTTGGTAAATAGAAAGTGGCAAGACTAATGGTCCTTGACGATGGACTGAAAAACGAGCTCCCTTTAGAAAGTAAAGGGTCATGTGGTGTCCATTTAGCAAGGGTGCATATTACCCGCTGTGTCCTATAATCAGCTGGGTTATGTCCATTCACCTTAACTTGCCTGGATTATATATCCATTTGCCTTAACTTGCCTGGATCTTGTTATAAGGAACATGGCAAAAGTTTGGAGACAAATTTTTAAAACAGATGAATCTGGAGGTGGTATTTTATGGGTTGATGGGAAGAAGAATGGATGAGAATCTAGGTCAGATTGGCAAACCTCCTCCATAAAGGGCTAGATAGTACTTATGGGCCACAGAGTGTCTGTTGCAGTGAATCGACTCTCACTGTAGAAAGTGACCATAGATAGCACACTGCCAAGTGGGTTTGGCTGCATGCCAGTGAAACCTGGCCCACAGGCTGTGGCTGCCCGAGGTCTTGGGGCTGTGGTTTGCTGACTGCCAGTGTAGATGAAAGATGAGAGGTCTAGTCTAGGTATGAGAAGGCGCCATGTAAATGCAGGGAAGAGTTGATCTGATGGTGGCCATGTGAATGCAGAGGAGGGTTGATCTGAGAGATGGTCCAGTGATTCGTTAGAGGCAGAAGCTTCTTACATCTCATATAAGTTCACAGAGGTGTTTTGATGAAAAGCTTTTACATTTCTGCTGCTAATGCCAAATGCTGTAAATGTTTGCAGTTGTTTGCTCTGTGACCACAGCTGGCTCATTGGAGAGGCAGTGCCCTTTGTATCCATTAACAAAATTCATACTTCCTCTCAACAAAGTACATAGAATGCGTTGGTTTTATCTTGTGGGTGTTAATATGAAAACTTGGTACCTTTTCTTTTAAATATGTTATTTCAGCAGCTTGCTGTAACTGTCAGATTAAGAACCCTGGGAATCATAGCTGCTCTTGGCTTTTCTTCTAGGCGCTTCCGTGGATGGAGAAAGCAAGCCGAGGCCGTCATTATATTCTCTGCAGAACTTTGAGGAAATGGAGGCAGAAGATTGTGAGAAAATGAGTAACATGGGCACTCTGAACTCTTCCATGCTACACAGGAGTGCAGAGTCCTTGAAGAGTCTGAGCTCAGAATTGTGTCCGGAAAAAATCATGCCTGAAGAAAAGCCAGTCCACCTGCCGGTGCTCAGGAGATCCAAGTCCCAGTCCAGACCGCAGCAGGTCAAGTTCTCAGACGAAGTCATCGACAACGGAAGCTACGAAAATCTGGAGATCCGGCAGCCCCCAATGAGTGAGCGGACTCGGAGGCGGGTCTACCACTTTGAGGAGAGGGGCTCCAGGCCTCACCACCATCGCCGCCGGCGAAGCAGGAAGTCTCGCTCGGACAACGCGCTGAACCTCGTCGCCGAGAGAAAGTACCCCCCCAAAGACAGGCTGCGGCTGTACGCACCGGACAACTACGAGAAGTTCCTCCAGAGCAAGAGTGCGCGGGAGGTGCAGGCCTACTCGCACAAGGCGGAGCTGTACGCGCCCTATGCGCACGCCACCTCCGACTACGCGCTGCAGAGCCCGGGTGCTAGCAGGTTCCTGGGCCTCTACGGCGAGGATGACGACTCCTGGGGCTCCTCCTCCACCTCCTCCTCCGACTCGGAGGAAGAAGGGTATTTCCTGGGCCAGCCCATTCCTCAGCCCCGGCCGCAGAGATATGCCTACTACACAGACGACCTGTCGGGCGCTGGCTCCGCACTGGCCGCGCCACAGTTTGGGCAGAGGACAACTAAATCCAAGAAGAAAAAGGGCCACAAGGGCAAAAACTGCATTATTTCTTAACCTAGTAGCTGTGGAGGTCATGTTTGAATTTAGCCATTAACCATCTTGAATCATATCTTGTTTCCCCCATAGGAAAGTTACTAAGATAGTTTCAAGTGCTTTGCCCCTGTACATGAGACCCTGACTGCTGTTTACAGTACCTGATTAACATTGGAAGGGGTGATGCCTCCAGTTTACCCTCCCTGGATGGTGCCAGGTTGACAGAACAGCTTGTACGTGGGAAGTACATCAGTTTTATGCAGCCGGCATTGGTCTCCAGTCAGTAAGAGTCTTCAAGAAACTGCCGGCAAGTGATTGAACAGGGTGTTGATTTTAGACAATGGAGAACTTCAGCTGCCTTTGTAAAGCAATAGTGTTTATCATCCCTGACTCCAGTTTGGCTCGGGCCCTGATGGGTCAGCCTCTGGTACAGCCTGCCTGTAGGTGGGTGAGCATACAGCACCCGTCGTGGGAGACTACCTTGTTTTCCCTATTGACCCTTACTAGCCAGGTAAACATCGTATTAGCTCCAGCTACGGATGGAAGAAAAACATTGCTATTTATAATGTAGTATTTCATAGACTTAAGTGTATTCCTAATTTAATGGTGCAAATATTAATGTACATACTGTACAGTTCAGATTTTAAAGCTGATATTTTTATATCCCTGAATTGCAAGATATTTGTTACACACTGCAGTGCTAGATTTGTTAGGGAACCGGAAACAGCATTTAAGGATGAATGATTGCTTGTATTTTAGTCAGGGTTTATAAGTTTAGACCGTCAAATTTATATTGCCTAGTGATGGAAAGTTGAATTTCTTTTGATTTTTCAATACTAAAAAGGCTCTGTATGCATGGTGAGGCTATGTAAATACTCTGTAAAACTATGGCCCTGTTAATCTTCCGAGTGTTATTTATGGGTCAAGCAATGTAAACTGTATAAATGTAAAAACAAACCAAAAAAAGGACCCGCACATACCCCTGGAATATATGGTTAAAAAAAAAAAAAAAGTAGAAACTGTCTGGGCAGATGTTTCCCCCCTCTGGAGGGTGGGGGAGGCATGTCCCTTCCAGCAAAGTGGTGATTCTCTCCTGGGAAGAGACGCAGACTACATGCAGCTGCTTTTTTGTGGCAGAGGACTTGCATCGACTTATTACTTGGAGAGATTATTCCTTTTTGTCCCTCCCTTTCTGCTAATTTTTTGGCCTTTAGCAGCAGTTTTGAAACTTGGCCTTCTGGTTATTTTCTTTTAAAATCTTTAAATCGGAGGAAGCTGTGCCACTACTTCACCTTAAATGAGGTACTAATTTCAAGGGAAATTGTTGTTGGATTGGATTTGATCTAAGTGGTACTTAGTATGTATGCACCTTTCTTGCACACCTGTTACAGTTCTAACCACAGTCCTTACCTTACAGCTGACTGACAGTATCTTGAACCTTTGAGAAGGCATCTAATAAACACTTGATAAATAACAAACTACCTTTTGAACACAAATCTTTACCAACATACCCAGATGAACCCTACGTTGTACCTCTGTTCAGGCCGGATGGATTTGCCATCCTATCATTTGATAATGTGTGTCCACTTCCCCCCTACTGCAAAGTAGGAAATAGAGCTTGAAGTACAGAGGCAAAGTTAGAGTTGTTTTAGTGGGACAGGGAAGAGCCCTCATGGCATGGACATGTGTCTAAGGTGACAGCAGCCGCTAGCTTGTGGCCAGCAAGGGGTTGTGCTGGCCAGACAGGGCCCCTTCAGAAACATGGCAGGGGTGCGAGAGCTCTTTCCTCAGTGACCATATCATTTCCCTGGTCTTGGTTCCTTCTAAAAATGAATGAAAATGAAATGTATGCTTTTAAAAACAATGCATGTTCATCAACAGGTAAGCACTACCTTTCCAACTTCATCCCTTGGTCCTTCAGTTCCCATCATCCATGTCTAGTGTAGCCTTCAGATGTTCTGAGTTTGTTTGCAAAAATGTATCTTTTTAAAGTATACCAAACTGTACACACAGTGATTGGCTTTTTTCCCCATTATATATGTGGACATTTCACTCATTAGATAAAGTCGTGCACTACTGAGTGATACAGAAATATTCCCAGGAGTATGATGTTAGGTGATTGTGTCATTGTGTGAATGTCAGAATGTCATTACAGAAACCTAAATGGTATCTCCCACTATACAACCAGGCCACACACCAAGGCCACACACCAATGACGGAAACGCTATCCAGTGGTCATCTGGTGCTCTGCCCATTCATGACCGCAGAGTCACATTCCACTTTCAGATCTATCACGATGTACGGAACCAGTCTTGGTGATGGGTCTGAATTTCTTCACACACTTCCCCTGGCACACATGAATGTACATTCCAAGCAGCATTACTGGGAGAAAGGTTATGCAGCATTTAATGCAAAATTTTGATGGCTAGTGCCAGTTTTCTTCCAAGAGAAATTCTGATTTATATTTTCACCAAGTGTATAACAGTGCTTATATTCCATCATGACCACATGTAAGATATTAACATATTGCTTGATTTTGAAATAACCTTTTCATAACCTATACTGCAATCTTTCAGAAAAGTTGTGGGGATGTTATAAAAGATAGAAAATTGCAAACTGGTAATACTTTGCCTGGAAAGTACAGGTGTGTAAGCTTAAGATACTGCCCTCAGTTTCATTCATTCTGAAAGACCTTGCTGTGTTTGTTTCTGCACATAATTCATGTTTTCATTTTTGCACGTGCTTGTGTGTGCGTGTGTGCGTGTACATGCATTGCCAAAGGTACCGCACAGATATTAATTCACAATGGTAACAAAACATTTAAAGCCTTTACATCTTGGTTAGCAGCAGTAAGGAAGACCATAAATGGGAAGCAACTGTGCTGCAGTTCTCTAAAGAATTGAGAGCCCCTTAATTGAGCAGATACTTGCTAAAGGGTGTTACAAAGAGTGCAAAGTATCTGGACAGGCATTGAACTCTAAAGTTTAGCCCCAACATAAATGAGACATGGCCTCAAGGCTCCCTGAGTAGAGTAGGACCCTACAATTGCATGTTCCTTTCTTCAGAGTCAGTACTGGACAACAGTTTGCTTGAGACCCATGGGTGTGGGGTGGGGGGGTGCTGACACAAGGCTATCAGGAGGGAACTCCAGGTTTACTAAAATGGAATGATTCATTTTGTGCATGCATTTGCTATTCTCAACATTCTCTCTTCAAGCTCCTACATTCCACAGAAAGGACAAGGAGGAATAGGAGAACTCACTTTAGATATGGACCTTTCTAAGAGAGTAGTGAGAGTACCACAGGCCCTTTGGGTGATGGCACCTCCATAAAAGTATTGGTGTGGATATATTCCTGGAGCTTCTCTTTTCTAATGGACAATTGACTCTGCCATGGAAAAGTACAACCAGTGTTGGAAACCTTCAGATTTTTCAAGGAACCAGGAATTTGAACCTTTGCAACACCCCCCCCCCCCAACACACACACACACACACACCTCTTAAGTTCTGAAACACTTTGAATGAAATAAGCCTGCCATCAGTGACTCCCCAGTGCTTGGGTTTTAAGTTCAAAACTTGAAGCCAATTTCCCTCTCCAACAGAATTATCTTAGGGACACCTAAGGAATCGTGTGTATAAACAAATGTGACCTCTTGGCACACAAAGAAGATAAATTACTAGGCATACAAAATTTCAAAAACTTCCTATAAACTTCTGCTAGTAAAAGATTAAAAAGATCTTTTTTAAGTAGTCAGATGAGAAAACTGCTAGTTACTAGTAGATTCCTTGGCCATCATTGGAACTACCTAAGAACAAGAAGGCATACTCCTGTACAGTCACAGGTTTTCTTTTAACTCTCCAAGGGAGAGTTCTTAGGTATAGAAGCCATAAGCAGGAGCCGCTGATAGCTGAACCTCTGAGCTCACATTCTGACAAGGTCATAGAATCAAACTAGGGGAATAAGACTCTCCGGGTAACTTTGAAAACTGTTCCGGGAGTGTGGAAAGTAAGACATTGGGGTAAACATACACAGACTTGGTCACAGGACTAAGTCAGTCTTTGACCAGATGCAACTAACTGGTCAAGTGGTCCTGGCTTAAGGATCCATTTTCATGTCAACTTTTCTTTTTTACAAAGAACTTTCACATCTCTTGCTGTGTGTGCCAAGGTGCTATTAAATCAGCTTTACAAGTAACTCAGCCCAGCTCTCTAGCAGCACTTGATTCCTGACAACATATAGTTTCCTTAAGAACCTGAAACCAATTCTCTTAACTGCTAAAACGTGTTTGAGAGAGTTTAAATGAAATAACAGAGGCTGGAAAAGATGATTGATGCACAAGTCTAAATCCACCACAGAGTTGACCCTAAAATGTTGCAAAGTCCATAAGATAGCAGGATTCAGGAAATCTGGGTTAGGAGACCCACCTCAGTAACTCAAGCAGCTTAGCTTCTCTGACCCAGTTTCCCTCCTGTAAAATGAGGAGGGGCCATCTCAAAGATTTCCTTCCACTTCAGTGGAGATAGAACTGAATTTATTGGGTCAGCCATCAGAAAAGTCTTTACATTCAGCAAAATAGCTGTCTCCTTATTAACATGCTCATCCTGAAGCATTCTAAAGAAAAATATTTTCCCCTTAGGCTGTATATCTCATGGAAACTGGAGAATTTTTCTAATGCTTTATTTAAAATGTTTTTTCTTTTTAGTGCCTTTTTACAGTAATGCTTGAAATTATGAGTGAATAACACTTTAAACTAAGTTTTGAAAGAGAAATCCGAGGATAGTTATCACCGTATCTGCATATGCTTCACAGACTCTTTGTTAAATGATCCACAGTTGTAGCATACATGTGGTAGCCAAAATATTTTCCTCCCTCATTTTATTTATCCAGTTACCAGGAGGAAAGTAAGATTTGTGTACCACACCTTAGAGGGCTGTTGTTGGCAGCAATCTTAGCCTTGAATCTCTGAATATGTTGTAAGCTGAAGTGTCGACTATGTTTAATTAATCTTGGTTCAGAGAATAGAAGAGTTAAATTTCCAGGTTCGTTCCATTTAAAAGGTACTTCTCACACTCCACCAACGGTTTAGGAGCAGCAGCCAGAGATCTGGGTCCAGGAACTGTGGCCAGGGGCATGATCATGTCTGCTAGTGTCCCATATGTACCTCACAGGGGTTTTCTTAAACAGCTCCAAAGCGCAAGTCAGAGAAACCAGTTGAAAGGTAGTATCCACTGAGGATAAAGTGAAAAAGAGAAAAATCTTTGTACTAGAACTTAAATGTTCTCAAGTGTCTTGTAAAATCTGTTACCCATCATAATCGTATCACACATTTAATGCCTCATACACAAACAGCTTGTGTGCCCAAGGCAGGACTAGCACCTACTTCTCCAGAATACCCACCAATTTCCACTTGTGAGAGCAGTGAGTTTACCATGGAAAGATTTGGGTAAAAAAACCTGGCTCTTCAATTTCCAGTTATATGGCCTTAGGCAAAGTTCTAACTTGTTCTGTCCCTGACTGTGCATGAGAATAAATCCCTATTGGTTTATTACATGTGAAAATAGTTGGAATAAAAAAATACTAAAATAGTGGTTCTACTGGACCAAAATGGATAAACAAACAACAACAAAAATCCTCAGAAGTCTATGACGTATTTAGTCTATTAAACCTGAAATATATTTTGTCCAGTACCCACTACGGTGTACTAGATTCTACTAGCCTTTAAGAACAGCACAATACACAGTTTACAAATTGGGAAATTCCCACCAAAGTAGGGCTAATCCTGAACTCCCAGCGTAGCAGGGAAGGGAACAGCTGTCTCCCCTTCACTCAACATTCCCATTTGACAATTCCCAGCTGGTCATGGGGCCCAGGCTTAGCAGAGATGATCTGAACTAGGGATGAGATGTTCAGAGTTTCCATCCCACGTCTTAGAACCTGGGATGGACTGGCTTTCTCCAATGTAAAGAAAACATGATTCCCACACTCACAATCTAGTAAACCCATCATTCAGAATCCCACTGTGACATTTTAATGGCTACACAAATGTTTGTGAGCCTCTAACAATATTTGTCATCAAATGAGATTTTAAAACACCACCTGATTAACTCAGTGGACTGGCAAAGTCTTTTATACAGACAATCCCGGTTATCTACCCCCAAGATCTATTGCTGTAATGGAAATTTGGATTGGTGTCTGCCTGCTGAGTGTAGATTTTAGCGAAGATAGCCCTCAAGTATCATTTGTATTAATCTGACTGAAAGGTGAGCTGCTGACAAGAAACCAAGTAATGTGGCTTATGCAATAAAGGTGTTTCTTTTCTCTTTCTTGTAACAATTTGTGCTCCTCCATGAGTCCCGCACAGATCCAATCTCCTTTCATGTTACAGCTCTGCAACAAATCAGAGCTGGGTTGCTATTGCTCTTTTGAGAAGGGAGAAATGCATGAAGACCACTTAAATTCCACTAGAGAGAAGGAATAATCCACTTAAAGCTAAATCACAAATACCGTTCTAATTAGGCAGAGATGTGACTCAATTTCAACTCTTATTAGCATGTAAAAAAGAAAGAACAGATTCTGCTAAATACCTGAGTCACTAGTTCCCATCTTCCCCTTGCCCTGTCTTTTCCTACAGAATTGGCTAACCTCAGTAACTCGAAAGAATGGGCAAGAAGGAAATGATAGCCATACTGCAAATGACACACCTCGGGTTGTAGAGCAGAAAGTAACCCCACTGGCAGGCATCATGGGGCCACGGTTGAGCAGTATCTTGGTTGTGCAGTCACCGGCGCAGCTGACTGTGCACCACAATTATTTCAGGGATGAACAGATCACTGTATCAAAAGTTCTTGCCAAGGAACTGTGAGTCTCACCCCTGGCATTTAGAGGCCCTCGCAAGAAATTGAAAGGAAGCTGAACGCTCCACGGAACGCTTTGTCAGGGTAGCACAGCTCTTTATTTAAGAAGTTCTGCCTCCCCTTCTCTCAGTAGATTTGCCCAGGTCTCTGAATTGGCTCTGGGTTGGGGACTGGCTAAGTGGCTGAGAAATCAGCATTGTTAGCAAGAGTAAACATCGGAAAGGATATGCTTCAAGCATTTAAAATCATTAGTATTCTGCTCTCAACCTACCTTTTCTCCCCAATTAGCTATAATTATCTATGTAGCTTTCTCTACAACCTTCTCTCTGGACTTAAACAGCCCCCTTCCTGTCTAAATAACTCTTTCTAACTTCCTTTGTGAAGCATCAACCAGTATTCACAGTGTTCCCAACTCTGCTGGGAGCCAGGGTCACAACATGGTTCTGACCAAGAGCTTACTAACCTATGGAAGATTTTAATCCTACATTTATCTGGAACTCCTTTAGAATTTTGCATCACTGAGAACTACTGTGTGCTCAATCTTGTTTAACTGCTTTCTCAGTTACCAAGACTTAATATTAATAGTTTCTCAATTCTCAGACTTCCTCTATCCTACATGCTGAGTAGGTGAACTGAATGCTAAGAAGGAATCTTGCAGTAGAGAATAATAAACTGACATTTCAGCAAAATACTAAGTCCATTAAAGAGAAAAAGTACTGTCTATTTAAACCTGGTTACCTTTTATTTTTCACTTTTAAAATTTACAAGTAACTTCACAATGTCTGCTTTCCCCATTGATCGAGGATTTATGGTAAGAGAATGAAAATTGTATCATCAATTGAGTTACTCAAAAACAATGGATCATTTACAAATTTCTTTAATCAAGAACATTTTGCAAAATACACACTAGTACACATGTAAATTCATCTATCCTAAAAGTAACAGACAGCTTAGAAAAAAAAACAAACATTTAACACTGACAAGCCTATCAGAATAACGCTGATAGCAAGCTACAAACAGCTTTAAATGCTGAATATAACTGGGGAACAGCTGAATCTACATTTAAATGTATCTGTGAGGAAAATGTCTCTATTATAATTAATTTTAACAATGTAAACAATTGCTTTGCCTCAATGGTAGTTTCTGAAGTTTTATTTTTAAACTTACAATATCGTGACTGAAAAACCTGAATGCTGTAAATAGAATATTTAAAGTGGGGGTAAAAACGTAGAGGCGGGGAAAAATACAGTCAGTACTAATCTAAAATGGGTAACAAAATCACTCTCCACATTACAGAATACCAGAGATGACCTGGGTTTGCTTATGCAGAACACAAAAATGGCCAAAATAAAAATTCAAGGTGCTTTTATAGAGGGAACTAAGAAAATAATTGCCGCCTTTAATTATTTTTTAAATTTGTGGAATAGACTAATACATATTTTGAGTCATCCATTAAAGGATCCACTAAAATTATATATACTGAATTTTCTGCTTTTAATACAACTTTAATCTATGGTAGTTCTTTAGATATTACTGATAGAGGTCATAAAAAAGTCATAATTCAAAGGAAAAGTGGAAACGGAAAGAGGATGGGAGGATAAAGAAATTGGTAGTAATAACAAACATGATTTTTAAGGTTTCCTAACTAAATACCACATTAAATATTTTGGATAGATGCCATTGGACAGATGAAAGTGATCAGGGAATGAGTGGAATAAGCACTGTTTTCATAGACGGCTTGGTGAAGGACAGCTGGGCTCACTGCCTACTCTATTTTGTTTTTTAAGAATACTTTGCAGGGTCAAGAATCCTTAAAAAAGGTATGCAGCAAATAACTTGCTAGACTACAAAGAGAAACTAACAAAGTCATAATCTGTAAACGGTGTAATTATGGATATGTTATCATTCACCTTCCTTCTTGAGATGGGGAATGTGGGCAAATGAAAAAATGAAACTCCCTTACTCCTTTACATTCCAATTTTTTCTCTTTAAATTAAATTTTTAAATTTCAACTTTAAAATGATTCTCATCTTTCATCTCAAATTGTCCTCTTTGTCTTATATATCAGTGTTTAAGACTCATACATCAGTGAAAAGAGTCAGAAATTTTAAGAATTTTTTAAAGGTTTATTTTAATAGAAGACACTGAGTTCTTCTCTTTGGTAAACAGGATCTTATTGTAAGATGTCTTCTAGAAATTTAAGTGCTCTGTTTATCACACTGAGAATCATTCTCAAAGCAAATATTCTCTAAGATACCTAAGTATTTAGTTTACTGTGGTAGTATACTTAATTATATTTGAAGTTACAAAACCTAAGATAAACAAAGCAACAAGTCAAAAATACCACAACTCAAAATTCTAACATTTCACATGGTATCACTGGGTATGAAATGAAAAAACTGTAACTGTTTAAGTGGAAATGATCACTAACCTATAAATTATACTATTGTGACCAAACAAATGATTGCAGACTATGGAAGACAACAGAACATGAATAAGTCCTGTTCTCCAGGACTACTTTTTCAAAGTTTATAAAATTACTTGACTCATTATTTTGGAGAATGGGGGAATGAGACAAAAAGTATGGGTTAGGAGGTTCTACATGTAGATAAAATATCTATCTTAGACTATTTAGATGTTTGATATTGGAATGTGGTCAACTATCATAAAGTTATTTCTCTTCATCACAAAAATTCCATATATATTAAGGATTTACACAACCCAGGAGGGGAAAAAAAATCTAGAAACTTTCTTTTTTTGCCTGAGCAAGTAATTTCTAAAAAGAGTCTCCAAAATCTTGACTAGAAGTGTCATATTCTGCAATGAAATGCTTGAGTTCTTCAACACACCGTTCTCCTATTTCATGTAAATTCTGTCTCAATGCAAACTGTATAGACTTTTCTAATGAAGGATCTTTCTCAATCAGCATTTTCACAACCATCCCGAAAGTTTCACAGTCTTGTCGGTAAACCTAGAAAGGGAAAATACATTATGATTAACTAAGAGTGAAAATAATTAGGCAAATGTTGTGCTGATTTAGTTGGCAGAATTATGATGTTAAAGTCTATAAGGAAGATTTGAGTTCAGTAAGACTGAGCTGAACTTCTTGGCCTCAAATCGTCATTACCACCGAAGGTCACTTAGACCTGTGCCTTTGAGTGATGCTGATAAACCAAGCAGGGTAACACTGATCCAGCCAGTCACTGGAAGTGGATCAGGCATGGCACTTCTCTGTATCTACCAGCTGCCTGGGAGGACACAAGACTCAGGAGAAGAACACATGAATGGCTTTATTCATTACTTATCTGGAAGAAAAAAGTTTCAGAGCCCATAACTTCAGATTATTTGTTTGAATTATAAGATGACAAATGCAAAATTCTGAAGAGTATATAAGTGACTACAAAAAAGCCCAAAGTATTTATTTGGAGAAAAAATCTTTTCAAGTTAAAAATATTTAGTCATTGTTAAAGTCATCAAGGCAGTTAAAATCAAACCAATGTCACACTATAATATGTGCAAGTGTCTAACAATTATATATGTACACACATATATATGTACACACACATATATATGTATATATATGAAACAAATATATATGTACATGAGTGCACATGAATATATATTGTTCTACCTCAACACATACATTTTACATACCAACAAATATCTGCAATTTTCATCAGTGGTATCCAGATATTTCTTGTTCAAAAACTACCAAGTTTCTCCCCACATTAAATGTTATCTCTGTAATTTGCAGTCACAAAGTGCTCTTTTTCATATATTGTAATTCATTTATTTAAAAATAAAGCAGTTAAATCTTCATGAAAATTAAGTAAAATACAATTTTCTAATTTCAAAGAATTACTACATTAATCTTTTTAAATCTAACAAAAACAATCAACATGTTCATTTTCTAAAGAAGGATTCTGTTCACACCGTAAAACTTCAAAGAAATGATTTGAGACATTGCTTAACTTAAGGGAATCTTTATTCTTCAGATGGTCACTACTGGTTGTGATGGTTGCTACTATGCTTTAAATCTCTACAATATTTTTCTGATCCCTTAAAAATAGCTATTTATATTAATATTTGATTGACTCAGTTATAGGTTGCTAGGTTACACTAAATTCAACTCTTGCACATATTACAAGCCCCCAGAAAATTAAAAAGATTAGTCTCTTCAAATGAGACAAAAATTAAAATATATAAAGCCCTTAGTTGCCTTTTCCATCTCAGCACTAATAAATACACATACATACATTTTTACTAAATAGTGATAAAAAAAATTCATGATAGCCATTTATTACATTTTAGCTATTTAAACCACTATTTATTCTGGTTATTCACATAACCCAGAATTGATATCACTAGAATAAAAAAAACAAAACAAAACAAAAAAAGGTTTGCCATTCATACTCTATGACATTTGACGTCAAGGCCATATAGCACTAATACACATGTAGTACCCGAGTCAAACCAAAGCTGTTCTACAGGAAAGTCAGAACCAGCGTGCTTTAGTTTTAATGGAGGCAAATTCCTTACCAAACCAGTCAGCCCTCATAATCACAGCATTCTAACACCAACCACAGGGCTCAGCAGACCACTTTGTGGGTGGCCTAAATTTTAAAGGCTTCTTTATAACAGCCTGTGAATTAACTTGCAGATTCCGTAATATAAATCTATTGTTTTACCTAAATGACAACTCTTCATTTAGCATATTTACAGAACATAAATGTGCTATACATTTGCATACCAAAAGTAAAACCATATTAAAATGTGTTCATATATTTAAAGTGTACACTTCTGTCTCTATGGAAAAAAAATCAACACAAGCGTTTAAACTCTGTATCTTATATTTTAACTCTAAGCCCTTTATAAACTATTCTTCGAAATAGACAACTTTTTTGTATATTAGTTATCATTTCTGATTGTTCTGTAACTTAATTCTCTGTGTCAGGGTAAATTTCCTAAAAAGACTGCTTAAACTCCTGGTTGGACTTTACACAGGAAATAATGAGTTTTTTGTAAAAGGAAGAACCTCACCCTCTAACATTTTATAAATAAATTCACAACTGTCAGAAGCCTATTTCTAAAATTTGTTCCACAGTAAACTCAATCCCAAACAGGAAGGGTGTAGTTATCTGTAGATTTTATTTTCACATGGTCCCTAGCTGGAAAACCATGAATAATCTTCAGATTTGCTATCTCCAGGCCACACAGGAAGATTTTTTTTGCTGTTGCTTTTTCCCCTGACTGAACCTCAATAAAATGGATAACAGGTTGAAGTAATGGGTGGGGTTCCCATAAACTGCAGAGAAATGTAGTTAACTTTGCCAGCATAATGAAACACTATCCAAATGTGGCTTCACATAGCCCTTTACAAAGTGTCAGTATAACAGCAAAATCCTTAAGTCCTTCTAAAATGAAAGGAATAAGACAAATACGGAGGCTTCCTACTACTGATACTGCCCAGTGGCAAACCAAACTAGTCGATGGCACGTTTGCTCTTAAAACTGCTTGCAATTTTAAGACATAAGACTCCTCCAAACATGTATCATTTTAGTTCATTTACCTCTATTCCACAAAAAGAAAAACCAAAAAGGTAACCCAAGTTATTAGAAGAATTTTCACTGCAGGCACACCAGCTTTCGCACTGCATTAGTTCTATAAGAGCAATTTGGTGGAATGGTAAAGATTACAGAGCTATCCTACCTAATAAAGTAGTCAGAGGAAGTCACTTAACATACCAAACACACACACACACGCATTTTATATTCTCTAAATATTCACTTTATAATTAATCAGTAACTGGCTCAGTGCTCAGTCATACCCACAACCTTAAGTTTGATGAATCAAAATGAGAATAGTTAATTTCTCTATCATTCCATATAATTTACCTAAACTCATTTGCTATATAAATCACATGACACTGAGAAAAGTAAACACAATTAAAATACAGCATAGAGAGTTAGATATGGAAAGTGGTAGGGAATCCAGAAAGAACAGAAAAGTAATTCCAAAAGCATGCCTACTGAGTTCAAATCTTGGTTCTAACTATGGGAAAGTGAATAATGGCCCCAACTCGTACCCATCAAAGAGCAAACTCATTATCTTTAGTTAGGACTTATGTATAAGTATGTTGCCTTACATGGTATAAAAGACTTTCAGGTATGGATTTTATGTTAAGGATTTCAAGATGGGGTAATTATCCTGGGTTATCTAGGTAGACAAAATAAAATCACAGGAGTTCTTACAAAGAGAATGCAGAAGTTAGAAAAAGAGGTGAAATGTGACCACAGAAACAGGGTGAACGATGACATTTGAAAACAGAAGGAGCAACTAACCAAGGAACCAAGCAGCCTCCAGAAATTGGAACAGAAGAGGAAAAAGATTCTTCTCCGAGAGCCTCTGGATGGAAGGCTGTAAGGAAGCCTTGCAATGCGCCTTAGAGATACATTGATTTGGGTCTGGTAAAGTCCATTTTGGATTTCACATTCCTTTCAAGCTTGCATGGAATATTTACCTGGACAGATCATGTGCTGGGTCATAAAACATAAATCTTAACACATTTGATAAAATTATAGAAAAGTATGCTTACAAAGCACAATGGAATTAAAAATCAACATGAAGATAGTTAGAAAATACATTTAGAGATAAAATGATATTCAAAAACATACAAATCAAAAATGTTTCAAGAGAAATTACAAGGTATTTTAACTAAGGAAAAATACAATTCATCAAAAACTTCTAAGAATAGCATAAGCAAGTGCCTAGAAATGTCTAACATTAAATGCATGTTAAAGAAAAAAAAGATATAAAATTGATAATCTAATCTAGGAAACTAGAAAAATAATTCTTAAAATTAAGATATTAATTACATAAACAAATTAAGAATAAAAAATACAAAGTAAAAAGAGTAAGAAATAAAAAAAGAGTAGAGTTCAATGAAATTGAAATCTGAAAATTTCTAATAATGAAACCAAAAACTTCAAACAAGCAACAAAAGTGATAACCTTTTAGTCCAGCTAACCAAGAAAAGACAAATTATTAATATCAAAACTGAAGGGGGAATTCATCACTACTTATAACACAAGCATTAAAAGAACAATAAAGAATATTATGAAAAACTATGCCCCAGTATTTGCTAACATCAATGAAATGCCTTGAAGAAACTTAAATGAAAGTATATACAAAATTCAAGAAGACATACATAATACAAACATGAGTCTATCTTTCAAAGAAACTGAACCATCAGTTAATAACCTTTCAAAATAAAAAGCACTAGGCCCAGAGGGTCTCACTGGTGAATTCTACCTAATATTTAAATAAGAAATGATAATGCTTTACAAGTAAGAGGCCAGTATTACCCAATTATGAAAACTAGACAAAACATTATATGGAAGAAAAATTATTTCACTATACCTCATAAACACAGATGTGAAAAAATAATAAAATATATTTTAATACATCCAATCTATAGAAAGAAGTACGTACCACTACTAAGATTTATTCCAGATACATGACACTAGATCAACACTTGAAATTCAGTTAGCGTAATTCAATGCATCAATAAATTGAAAAAGAAAGACCACACGGTCATATTAACAGGTGTAGAAAAAGCACTAAACAAAAATCTAGCATACATATATACATGGGAAAAAAAGAGTTATGCAAACTAGTCCTACATGATGTAGCTAGACAAAAAGATGAAATAAGACATACAAATTAGATAAATTATCATTTTCAAATTATCTTTTTCCACAGATATGTGAATGTGAAAAAATGTAAACTGCTCCCCCCCCCCAAAAAAAAACAACCCACCCACCAATTAGTGGCATTTAATGTAATATAGCAAGGTGTACGGTATAAGGTTCAGATACAAAAGCCAACTACTTTCCTCTTTATTAGCAATGAGCAACTGCAATCTGAAATCAAAAATATAACACAAAAAATGCAAATCTAAAAACGAAGATCTATATGAGGAAAATTAAAAAATAATAAATCAAAGATAAATAAAAGGAGATATATTCAATATATACAGGAAACCTCAATTTTGTTAAGATCCAGATCTTCCCAATTTGATATATAAACTCAAAATAATTCCAGTAAAAATTCCAGCCAAGTAAAACTTAATGGCGTATAGCAGAAACTGTACTAAGAGGGAATATATATATATCAATATGGGCCCACATCAACAAACAACAAACACAACCTTTTCATTTAGCTTGAATTAGAAAAAGAACCAAAAAAAATCCAAAAGACAGAAGGAAACAATAGAAATTAAAGCACAATTTAAAACAACAATCCACAAGCTCACTCAAGTCAAAAGCTGATCCTCTGAAAAAAGATAAAATTCACAAATGTCTAGCTAGGCTCATTAAGAAAATGGGAGAAAACTCAGACAAATACAATAAAAAAATGAAAGAGTTTAAGTTAGGATACCACAGAAGTTCAAAAATTAATAAGAGATTACTATGAAGTTTTATATGCAAAAAAATTGAACCTTTATGAGATGGACAGTCTTAAAATAACAATCATCTAAGCCTACATAGGGAAGTAATAGAAAAACTGAACAAACCAATCATAAACAAGGACAACAGTTATCTAAACTCTCCAAAAAACAAAAGTCCAGAACCAGATTGCTTCACAAGCAAGTACTACCATATTTTCAAAACAAACACCTATTCTGCTGAAACTTCTTCGAAAACCTGAAAAAGAAGGAATATTCACAAACACATTTTGTGAGACCAACATTACACTAAGACCAAAATCAAAATACTCGCTATCACTTATCACCAAGGAAATGTAAATGGAAACAAGAATGAGATATGATCTCACGTTGTGAGAACTGCCAATAAAACAAAACAAACAAGAACAACAATAACAACAACAACAACAACAAAAAAAAAAAACAAGTGATGGCAAGGGTGTGATAAAAAAGGAAACCTTCTTACTGTTGGTGGAAATGTACACTCATCCAGCTCCTACTGAAAGCTCAATAGGCTACAAATAGATCTGTCATATGATCCAGCAATTCCACTCCTAGCAATCTGCCCAAAGGACACACTAATCTGAAAGGAAACTTACACTCCTTTGTCTATGTAGCACTATTTACAATAGCCAAGAGAAGGAAACAACCTAAATGCCAAAAAACAGACAGATAAAGATGTTATGGTATATACACACAATAAAAAACTACTCAGTGATTCAAAAAAAAAAAATCATGCTTTTTGTAGTATCAAGGATGAAACTGGAAGGGGTTATGCTAAGTGGAATAAGTCAGAAAGACATATACCAGATTACCATAAAATATAGATGAGATCAGAGACATTAGTAGTAATTATAGCACAATACAGATTGTGGTGATGTGAAGAGTAATGGGGAGGTAGTTTTTAATTTTTATTTCAAAAGGAACGCAAGAATGGGAGTAAGGCTAAGATAAGATTAAGAATGGGAGATTCCACATCTAATATATACATATATATATATAATTGAGGCACTTAGAAGCAGAGTTACTATGCATGGTCAGAGGAGAAATCCTTAGTACTGATCTCAGTTGAGACCAAGGGATTTCTCTGAAGAAAGCCATACGTTCTTTTTTAGACCCTATATCTGATAACAAAGTAGATAATCAGTATATGCTGAATTAATAGGCAAGTCAACTCTGAAAGAGTGTGTAATATAGGAGGAGTAAAAGACAGTCAATAATAGATATCTAAAAATATTAGTATCAGTCACAGAAAAGAGAATAAGGTATTCAGGGTAAGTGCTTAACTGTAAGAGCAACTTATTGAAATTAGGAATATTACAGAGGTATACAGTGCACTATCCAATATAGTAACCATTTGTTATATGTGACTAAACTAAATTTAAATCATAATTGAGTTAAATTAAAAATCCAGTTTCTCAGATGCACTAGCACTTTCAAATGTTAGTGGTATACCATACTGGACAGTGCAAATATAAACATTTCCAATATCACAGAGACTTCTACTAACAGTACTGTTACAGAGGATTGAGGCATTAAAAAAAAGGTAAAGATGTGGTACAAAGGGTGACCTGAGAAATTAAAATGAAAATAAAATAAATGCTTACCACTTTTAAAAGAGCAATGAAGTATAATCAGTATCTGCAAACTGTTCTATAATTTTTTCATGAAATGCATATAAAAATGCAAGTTTAAAATGAAATTTAAAATGAAATAAGGCTTAATATACAAGGAAATATTCAAAATGTCTAATTTGCTGATGAGGTTGGGAAGAATGTGACAGTACAATGATGTGTAAATACTGGAGACAAAGTTAAACCCTTTAATTTGGATCTGTAGTAATGCAAGAGGTGTCAAAATTACTGTAATCTATGTTAATGCTTGTGCAATATTAGTAGGAATAGATATCTTTGAGATTTCCTCCTCAAAGTTGTAGTCTCATTGGCTTTTAGAGGCACAGCTCCTTAAAAAAACAGTGGTTGCTAAGAAACGCATGATGAACACATAGATTAGATCTCAACCACCTACATCCAATATGTGGGTACAATTATTACAGTCACAAAAAAAGTAAATCCAAAATAAATGATAACGTGACTAAATATATTTTTTGAATCTGTTATGTTTATAGAATTCACATGCAAAAATACAGATCATTTTATAAATTCAGACTTCAGATTATAATTTTCTTTTTACCCTTCTAGCTTGTTCTTTCAATTGTAATACATTAATTAAACAAAATTAAAGAATACTTTCAAAGAGCTTGTCTTTCACTAATGTCAAAAGTAAATCCCACAGAGATTAAATGCAGGAACTAACAAATACTAAATGAAAAAGCAGCAAAGAAAACATGTAGAATATAAAACCATTTCTAAAAAGTTTACTCATACACAGAAACTAAATACAAAACAAATAATGACAACTCTCAGAAAGGAGGAAGACAGCAGGTATCTGAGAGGGTTTTATCTATATATTAAATATCTTGTTTTTTTTTTAAAAAAAGAAAAGGTCTTTCAGCCAGAACCACCATCTTCCAGTAAGTTACCAAAATGACCAGCCAAAGGAAAAGAAGAGAAGCATCCGCTATATGTTTCCTAGGTCTTTCAGAAACTGTGGAGCTGTTCCTTTGGCCACACACACGTGAATCCACAAGAACAGACATCAAGGGCATGGGCATGGTTCAAAAATGAATGCCCCACAAGAGTTTACCATGGCAAAACTGGAAGTGTCTTAAGTTATCCAGCATGTAGCTGGCATCATTGTAAACAAAGACAAGATTCTTACAAAGAGAATTAATGTTCACGTTGAACACATTAAGCACTCTAAGACCCAAGACAGCTTCCTGAATGCAAGCAAGAAAATGATCAGGAAAAAAAACAAAGCCAAAGAGAAAGGTACTTGGGTTCAGCTGAAGCACCAGTCTGTTCTATTTAGAGAAGCACACTTTATGAGAATCAATGGAGTGGAGCCTGACCTGCTGGAACCCATTCCCTATGAATTCATGGCATGATAGGTAAGGGAAAGAAATAAAAGACTTTGGACTATGAAAATAAATAAATAAAATTGAAAAAAGAGAGCTGGGCATGGTGGCGCAAGTATGTGATCCAAGCGTTGGGGGGCAAAGAGGCCAGGGATCGCTTGAGTTCGCAGGTTCGAGACTACCCTGGGCAACACAGCAAGACCAGGACTCAAAAAAGCAGCCAGGCACAGTGGCAGGCGCCTGTAATCCCAGCTACCTGGGAGGCTGAGGCTGGGGGTCGCTTGAGTTTGTGGGATCAGGACGACCCCAGGCAATAGAACAAGACCTAGTCAATCAATCAATTAACAAAAAAATAAACAGATAAATAAATAAATAGAAAAGGCGCAAATATTGAACTCTAGTTAAAACCATGAAAAGTGAGTGTTTAGGAATTAAATTTTGAGAAATTTGCATACTTTGACATGCATCAAAAAATAAGATGAATGGATGAACAGAAGATTGAGTAGATGAGTGAAAAAGCAAATTAACAAAATATTATTTAATCTAGGTGGTGAGTTATTGGCTTGTATAATTACCAGTATTTGAAATTTTTCATAGTAATTTTTTTGCGGAAAGAGAAATCTAACACAAAAATAGCACCAATGATAAGTAAATGGGACTAACCCTCTCAACTTATAAACAAAGATGGCTGTCTGTTTTTGCTGGGACTCTAGATGAAAGTGGGTTGAAAATTACAGATTATCAACAATCTGCAAATGCAGGTATAACTTTGAATGACAAGCTATGTCTGCCAGACAATTAGAACTTACTAGAGCTGGTCAGTAATGTAATCCACAGTGTTCAAGAAAATTAGATTTTAGTAAAGAGAGTAATACATTTAAGACAGTCAAAGAAAAGTTAAAATATATTAAGTACCACAAGGGAAACAGAAAGCATTAATTCCAAAGAAGAATCATAATAAATAGGGAGGTGGAAATTAAATGCACCAAGACAGAGTTGGCTATCCAGACAGTTTGGAAGCTTAGAAATAAAAAGATGAGAGAAGGGTAAGCATAAGAGATTAAGGAGACAGTTGATGGGTGACAAGGTGATGGGAGAACCCTGGGGAATACAATGATGTAAAAAACATACATGTGCAATCAATTAAAAAATAAAATATGATATATATTGAACATTAAAAAAGGCATGTTTATAGAAGTGAATTTGGAATAAAGAGAAATTTTGAAGAAGATGGATAATTAATACATTAGAATTAAAATGGAGCTAGATATGAACAGTTGGATTTTAAATAACTTGTGGTTTAACTTATCCTTGAACTGAAAATAATTTATATTACACTATAGACATTTTGTTTCTTCTTCGTTGGACATTGGACAATAAATAAGTCACTCAAGACTGCTGACTGGAGGGAAAAGCGAATATTCCCCACTCAATAACCCTTCAACTCTGATTCACTGGGCCAGGGAAAGTAATTCATGTTCCTGTTCTTTCATGTCAGTTATTGGCTTAAGAAAAAACTTCTATGATTCAAAAATATATATAAAAAGCCTAAATCTAAAGAAAAATATACAGTGACGACAAGACAAAAAGCAGCTAAATAATTACAAAACAGCTTTTAAAAGTCTGATTGCTAAGATGATTAACAATAAATATTTTGCAAAATGACATAGCTTTTCACATGACTTTTAATATTTTCAGGTCTGAGAATAATTAAGTACTTTAATAAAGCAAGGGAGAGGATAGTTTAATGCAGACATTTTTCCAAATGAACTTCTTAAAACATCCAACACAATGAAACAAATTGATCAAGTCAGTTCCCTAGAAGTTCCTTAAAAGGTATTTGTCACTAAGCCATATTTTCCTTGAAAAAAAATAAAGTGAAAAAGGTAACATGTTTCTGTATTAAACTGATTTTTGTACACAGCTGTTATAAAAGAATTATACCACATGAGAATTAAGTGAAATTGATGAGTACACAACTAAAAAATCTAGCAGCTTAGTTTAGCTATTCAAAGAAAATTTATTTCCATTATTATTTGTAAGTAAATCTTTTTAAAAACAAATGATTTTAAATTGCTCATGAGGTAATTCAGTCTTCAAATGATTTAGTATTAGCAATCAGAAAGGTGCAATTTCTTCACTGTACAAAAGGTCACATTTGAGATTTGGCTAAGACTAAAAGGAAGTAAATAATTAGCAACAGCCAGCTCTGTAAGTGAAAAAAATCTTACATGGTCTCAGAGTTCTAAAAAGAACAGCCTTCATCTACCCTCTCTGCACCAGAAATGTGTCAGCAGGAGTGACTAAGCAGGAAGCAGCTTAACTACCTTAAGATACCCTCTTCAGCCTCCTTTTCCACTTCAAGGCCTCCACCTCCTCCCAGTTCATCTATGGCAAAGGAGGCTGGGGAGAATCCAGTATTGAAGTTGCATTAACCTTTTGAAGATATGGAAGGACAGCTTCAAGAGATTAGACTCAACAATTTAATGCTTTCAGAATCTGAGCTATTTTGTAATTTATGTCATAGTTTCTTTCTAATGAAGGTAACAGGATTGGGGAGTTGTTAGATGTTGTTGAGGTTCTAATGAAGGACAGGAAAACAAGCATGATGGTCAGGATTAATTATAAATTTAGTATTTAGGCAGCTTCTGCTTAGCTCCACCCTATTTCTTATTGGTTTTTTTTTTTTTCCTTTGAGACTATTTTTGCCCATGGAATCGTAGGCTCTCGTTGCCCAGGGTACAATAGACTCAAGCAAACCTCAGCCTCAGCTTCCCAGGTAGCTGGGATTACAGGCACGTGCCACCACGCCCAGCTATTTTTTTTTGGAACTAGGTCTCGCTACGGACCCCAGGCAGGACTCAAACTGCGATCCCTAGGCCCGGCCACTTCATAGGCTGAAGCTTACAGGCACAAGCCACCATGCCCGGCCTCCTATTTCTTATTGTAAGAGAGGCTTCTGATAGCTATATTTATATTATATGCCTATAGAAAAAAATATGTATTTATAGAGGATAGAATTGAAGACATTTTGGCAATGAAGGTGAAACCAGGGTTTACAAGATTAAGAAATCAGGCTTATAATGTTGCCACTGCCAAGGAACATAGAAAAGTGGGTGCTAGTTGTGATGGAAAGAATGGAGGAAGAGGACAACACAAAGAAAGACTGATGGACTTTCAGTTTCAGGCTCTAAATCTGATTAGACACCTGTGGTGTTTCATGAGAAATCCCCCTAAGTTTTTACTACTTCCTCTCTTGCAAAAACTAGCAGGTTTTGTAACTAGTAACTAAAAGAACTTTTTCCAGATACCTAGCATGACAGCCAGCTAGAAGGATAGATGCTATCAGGTCTTCTAGGATGGGGTAGCACTCCGGGAGCAGCCCAGGCCCTGCAGTCACACCACACTGCAGCACATGCAACCACCACTAGTGTTATCGACACTAGCAGGATGCTAAGGTGTGGGTCTGCTAAGAGAAGGCTCAGTGGCAAAGCAGCAAGTCAGAGCAAACCAATCATCAGATACCCAACCTAAAGAATATAATAGGTCAAGCTACAAGCTTCTTTCAAATTAAGCAAAGGCAGAATGCTTGACTGCTCCAGGTCAAAAAGCATGTATATCTATAGGCCACCTGGAAGATCTGAGCAAGACAGAGACAGATACATACCTTCCACCTTTTGATGACAGACTAAAATACTTTTCTGATAAGACTGAAGCCCTGAGCAAGGGTTGAGTATGGTTCAATTATAATATCTGATATTAAGACATCCCCCACTAAAGCCAAAAACTCAATGATGTATTTTCACTTTTACCCCTGGACCCTCCTTATCACTCATGACTGTTACTTTATCTGATTTTCACTTTTCCCCTGGCCTTCCTATCCCTTGAGATTGACGCTACTTCATACAATAATCCCATTCAAAAAACAAGACTAGGCTCTCCCTAATGTTGAGTAGATGTGCCACTTGCAATCTGTTCCATAACTCTCTGCCTTAGTTATCAGTGTGTTGCATGTCCACAATCTGTTTCTATATTTGCCCCCCACCCCCCTGCCCCCATTTCTATATTGTTGCTGCTATGCAATACTATGGCAGTGGAAAAAAGCAGCCTTCCTTTATATGCAACTTCAGACCTGTCAAAGATGTCTCACAAGTCTTCGGCCAGCACAGTTAACAATAGGGTATACTTTTCCATGGTGAAAGCTAAACAATTACTACTTCTGGAGTCCCCCCTGAAAACTAGCTATGGTTACTCCTACTGGGGAGGGAAAGAGAAGCAACATATCTGTTTTCAGTTCATCCTATGTAAATATAGGAAATGGAATATTACCAGGCTACTTAACCACACACTTCACTGGGAAGGAGCTTTTCAATTATTTAACATACAACATTCCAAATAGTTCTAAGATGTGTTTTTTTTTCCAGAAGAATAATTCATAACTAATACAAATGGCACACCTTCATTTTAAAAATAGAAACAGCAGCACCAAACAGCTTAAGAGGAAGCTACAATCAATATCTTAAATAGTCATTTTACTTTTATCTCTGAATGTATCATGTACAGTGGGAAAAAATTATAAATTCCATTATATATGAATGGAAATATTCATTCTCAAAGTCTGTCTGCAAGCATTTTCTAGTCTTTACTCTTAATAAGAAAGTTTATAGAGTAACTGATATGTTCTGCTATGTCCACTACAAATAAAACTACTACTGATTTCTCAAATGATACTAAAGTTCTCTCACGAAGCAGACACACTGGGTCAATACTGTGTACAAGTGAATAGATTCATGCCAGAAAAATGAATCCGTCATTACTGCCACAACCAGGTACACTACTACTTCTATTTTACGCTCAAGATAAGCACCAGCTGCTAATCATGAAGTATGGGGTTATGAAACTACAGCAAATGACTATACAAAGTTGGCCCTCTAAAAAGCCATTTGAAGACAGAATTTATCTGCAGACAAGGATCTGAGTTAAGAGCCAATCGAATGAAATTTCTGCATTGCTTGCACATTACTTCAGGAAAACTGTTAGTACTGAATAAACTCAATCATTTCTTTGTGAGTATGGCAATACAAATGACAGTATCATAACTGAAATCCTACAGGTCTGGTTATTTCTATCACAGATATCTTCAGTAAAGTAGTATGCATACTAAAATGGTTTTTGAAAATTGGGCTATTAGTTTAAATTGCTAACTTATTTTGGTTGGCAAAATCACCAGTACTGAAATAGGGAAATCAGAAATTAAATCTTTGTTTGGATTAGGAGCACTGAACATTTGATTGGTTTTAACAAGGGTCAAAGGTCCACCACCTTACTGCAACAGTCAAGAAAAACCCAGTTGACTGTGGTGTCCCCTTTAACCTTACTCTCTGCAAGATTACTATGTGTCTCATAGCTACACTGCAGACTGAAAACGTTCATATAAGCACACCCTGGAAAAACACATTACAACATGCTTCTAGTATATCTTCAGTGTCCTATAACAATAAAAAGCATAAATATCAAAATGTGGTTTCATTCTCTAAGAATTCAGTATGCTTCATGCTACAAAGTGTTTAAAAGTCCAAATACTAATACTTATGGATAGGACTTACTTCCTAAGGAAACATTAAATTATTTGCCAAGATTAACTGCTAAATTATTCTACCTTTTAAGGGACTCTCTATGCTTTCAGGATAACACAGCACTAAAATCTGATGCTACCGTACATCTCTGTATGTCCTGGTTTTTGCCATGTCTATAGTCATAACACATGAATTTAACCATCACAAGCAGATTTTTACATAGTAGGCTTCTTTCTAATTGCTTTGCTCCTAGTCTTTTTATTCTAAACCTTCCCACCCACAGGCATCATTATCCAAAAAAAGAAAAGACCTTTCTCAGAACACTGCAACTATGGTTCCTAAGACCTGGACCTGTTAAATTCTTTAGTAAAACCTTAGCTATCAAAATCTTCTCACCTACAACAAGTTCCCAACGTGCTCGGCCTGACTACCTGCCTCAGCTACTCCTGGAGATCTGAGCAGCCTCATCTGTTGCTGTCCAGAAGTGCAAGTTCACACCCAGGAAAAAAGGATATAGTTCAATAAAAAAAGGCCAGCAGGCCAAACACAGACCAACAGCTTGCAGTGAGAGGAGTTAGAGTGATTATAGGGGGGAACGGGAGTGGGGTGGGTGGAGGAGGAGGAATATTGCATGACCAATATTACACAGTTACAAAAAAACTTTTTTTAATAAAAAATTTTTTGAAAAAATCTTCTCATTATCCACCGAAATACTACCCACTGTAATTGTTTAGAATTTACCAGATCTTGGTAAGCTATTTGCATTCCCTTGCTTGCTCTTCTAACGTCACTCTTCAACGATTTGTTCAAGTCATCTTTCACAAAGTTTCCACATCAAATTTTCCAGGTTACTCTAAATACTTAAGAAATGCATGTTCCTTTCTTTCCAATTATACTTGGAAAAAAATAAGTTATTCTTAATATCTCTACTTAAGAGTTTAAAATGACATTCTGGCTGTGGTTCAAACTTTAATTGGACATTCTGATCAGCCCATTCAAATCATCCCATATATAAATTCTCTGTGATTAATAAATCTTCACAGAAGTCAAAAAATATTGCTCCTCGTTCAAATAAAGCTCCTAATTTGATTTTTATTAATTTAGCATTACAAGGAAGGTGAAGTACGGAAAAGGTTCTGCTACCAAGTAGTTATGAAGTTTATATTACAAAATCATTTCAAAATGGTGAAAAGCCAGCAAGTCTGACAGATAGCTTAATGGTAACATTCATTGAAGAGGTGGGAGACTATGTTTCTAATTATATATGGTGTTCAATCAATGTTACCTTAACAAAATAAATATACTCACTTGCACTTTTAAAGCACTTAAAATGTAAATGTTTTAATTCAAGGTTGCTTTTTACAATTAAGACTTCCTGTATAAGTTTACATACAGAAAACCTTATTAATATTGTGCTTAGCAAAAAATATTTTTCTGCAGATAGGATATGATGATTGATAAGCCAACTCACAGGCCATATTTTAATTAAAATATACAACTCATGTTGCATGTGCTGAAAATCTATCTTATGGGAATTAAATTTTCTATCTAGAGTCAAAATAAAATCTAAATTTTTATTTCTTAAATAAAACAATCACATTGTAAGAAAAGAAATAAATTCAATTAGAAACCACCTGCTTCATTGTACATTTATATAATTTACTACAAAACTAAACACCAAAGGAAAAAAAAAGGTTTTTAAAAGACTTTTATAAAGAGACAAGTTTCATAATGCCTAAAAACATATCTATTGTCTTTTTTACCCAAAAAAGCCCCCACAGAAAAGAAAAAAAAATCTAACAAACAAGACAAAAACGTCCCAAAATGGTACCACCATTCAGGATGACACTATTTAAGAAGCCAAAGGATAGTATTACTGAGAGGAAGTAGCAATTAAAATGTAAACAGTTTATATGTAAAACAAAGAAAAATTTCCAGTTCTGCCTATCTCCACTGTGTAGGTGTGACCGGAAAGCTCTGAAATTTTTCCTCAAACATTGAATCATCTCCAGTGATTCAAGCCAGTATTTTTCCTATATAGCTCAATTCTGTAGCAGCTGCACTCTGCATTCTATTTTTTTTAAATAGCACTTACTTTATTTCAGGTTTAGAGACAAAAGACACCATTAAATGGAACAGCCAAAATGCAAGTTTAAGTCAATTTTTGACTATAATGCCATTTTTATATTTAAAAAGGTGCCATTCTCCTCACATACTGAACACACTTTGAATAAGCCACATGGAAATCAGATTAAACTAAGTTTTCTTAGCCTTTGAGAGTTATCATATGTGAAAACAATTATGCAGTAAAAGTTTAGATATTTTGCACACAAAAACAATTTGTGATGACCTTGGGGAATGAGCCATTCATATCCATACATGTCCCCCTACAAGAGGGGAAAAAAATGTAGAAAAAATTCCCTTAAGCATAAGTTCTTGTTTTCTTTCCAGAGAAAAAGGAATTTCTTATTCATACTGAACATACAATCTTCAAATCTGCGTAAGAAAAATCTTAAGTTTTCAAAACCTTTGAATTTCCATAAATACAACTACCATAAAAAGAAGGGTTCATACACATTTTAAATATACAGTTCCATCTTGTCTTACTTTAAAAAACATGTATGAAAAGTTTAAATTAAGGGGTAGGAGGTAAGTGTGGCACAGTGATAGAGATCATGGGCTTTATAGAGTCCCTAGGTTTGGTTGCTCAGTGCCCTGGGCACATTACATAATTTTAAGTCTCCATTTTCTTATTTGTAATCTGGGGATTGTAAATATATAGTAGGTTTGTGGGGCTTTTGTGAGGATTAAATTAGAAGACAAACACAATTACTTAATACTCAGAAAGCACTCATGCAACAAACATCTGAGGTTCTACTAGGAACAATATTTGAGGACCTACCATGTGCTAGTTCTGTACAAGCAGTAAATGAAAAATATTCAATCCCTATCTTCATGAAGTTTTTATTTTCGCAGGAATGAAACACAACCAACTGTAAGAAAATAGGTACACATGTATAACTATAAGTACTGCAAAGGAAATCAAGCAAGTTCAGTGGTGGAGGAACTACTTGAATTGGTCAGAGAGATGGAAATGTTTTGGAGAGAATAACTTAAGTGGAGGCCTGAAAGATGAGCCAATAAGGAGAGTCCAGGCACAAGTAAGGGCATCAACAAAGTCCATGGCAAGTGGGAAAAGATGCTGAGAGGTGAATGTGCCTGCAGCGCGTGAATCATGAGGTTAATAGAAATTAAATCTGGGGGAGAGCAATTAGAACCAACAGATCTCTGCAGCCTCACTAATGCCCACGAATTTTTATTCTAAAAATAATGGGAAGCCACTAGAGCATTTCAAGCAGGGAAACCATTATATTTAACAGGTTCACAAGTCAGGAAACAGTTACTGCAACATTCCATTTGGCTAGGAAGATGGAGATCCAAGGTATTCTAGAACATAATGGCTCACCATTATTTAAAAATATTTTCATCTGTTCCTTTTAGGTGGAAAGTTCAGAATTATAATAGCCATTTCCTGCCTTGCTTTTTAAAAAAGACATATAGCTTTAAAACATTAAAAATCAGAAAAGCCCCCCCCCTTTTTAATGCATCAGAATTAACAGTTATGTTCAGTTTTGAATATGCCTAATTTTTATTACTTGTCTTTATAAGTTGCTCAACAAATTGGGCAATAGAGCTGATCAAATTTTTTGACATTTATGTAACTGGAGGACTAAGAGATTCAGTTTGCATTACTAGCTCTTTTCAGTAAAATCACCTTCGCCATCTTGTCTGTGAGCATTTTATTGGTAACATTTAAGGTGTTTTTATTGTTCAGCTGTGGATGAACAATTTGGCTTGCCTTTTATACTCAAAGGACATTGTGAATTATTGGGAAAAGTCCAAAGCTACAAATCTTTGACTCATCATAAACTCCTTAATCTCTCTTCCTGATATCCATCCTATACACACCATCTAGGGTACTCTAGGCTCCTTCCACACCCAATTCATGAACCTTCACTGGTGATAAGACTCTTCCCCTTTCCATTCCATTTCCCCTTACTTTCGGTAAAATGGCTTCTCTCCTAATCTTATCCCCCTTTCCACCTCAAAACTCTTGCTACTTTATTATCTTCTACCTTTGTATCAGAAAAAGGTTTCTCTGAATCTCTGAAGTTAGTCCTACCTCTGTGCTCTGTTGTCATCACTTAATCTGTTTTTCATCTTCAGACTGGAAGAGATTTATATCAGTTGCTGGGGGTGGGTTCTGCTCTACCTCTGAGTGACTAGTGCAGGAACTGGACTGTAGCAAACCACCTGGGGCTGAAGCATAACACTTCCTCCCAGAATCTTTCTTCAAAAGTCAAGACAAAGTTCATTATTTAAGATTTAGTTAAAAGTTCATTACTTAAGATCCCTTAAAAAACCACAGTAAATAGAATTTTGTCACCATCTACTTAGGAAATCACTGCAATAAATGCTATGGCTGGGGGGTAGGTAAGAGTAATGAAAGGTATTGGGGAAGGAGATTAAAAACTGTGCATGTAAGATATGGTTTTAACCAAATTAAACCACTTTCAATTGCTGATTATGCTCCATAGTTTACTTTCCATCTTATGTTAATGTCATTTTTCCCCAATCTAGAATACCAATCTCTATTGATAAAGCTCCTATCTGAATTTTAGGGACCCAAATGTCACTTTGAAATGAAGGATTCTTTAGTTCCTAGCTGGAACTAATTTTTTTTTTCATTTGTTTCAGAGCAGACAAGCATAGTAGAGATAGTTATAAGAGAACAACAGTTCTCATTCTGAATGAGTATCTTGAGATTTTTAAGCATATAAAGTGAGTAAAGGGCAAAAAAAAATCACACTTTTTATCCCAAAAAAATTATCCTTACTCAGAAAACTTAGAGATACAATCTTGTGAAAGCATAGGTAAGTTCTTAAAGTAAGAGAAGTCGTCAGTTGTAAGTGAATAAGCTGTACCACTATAATGCTATGCTAGTACCAGAGGCCAAGGCTACTTCAGGGAATGAGAAACCTCAGGACCTGGTAGAAATTAGAAATAGTCATCTGTCCCATGCAAGATTAGAGTTGGATATGAGGCCTGTGCATAAAGCTGGAAATTTTGTGAAAGGATGACCTAATAAAAACAAATTGCCTGTATTAGAAAATGACAGGAAAACTTCTCTGCCTTGTTCTGGCCTGCTGGGGTGAGAAGACAGCTTTCTTTGAGAATTTATAAGCACTGCTCCCCCTGCAGCTGCATTTGAAGGCCTAAATATAAACACACAACACCAAAGTACAAATTATATGAGGGAATATGATACCAGGAGCAACAATCAGCAGCAACAGCAGCTGAATTAAAACTCCAGACCACCCTCACTAAGTGCCAAGTCTTGCCTAAAATGCCAATTAATCAAATATTGTTTTACTCTTTTGCTTTACACGGGCGCTCTCATTTCTTTCATAATAATAATAATCAGCAATGTACTATATTAGAAAACATGAAATGGAAAAATATTTTTATGTAGAACAATGCATCTATTGAGGAACTCAGGAGATTTTTCAAGGTTGGTCCCTATGATACTGAAGACTGACTAAAATAGTTTATGGGTAAATATTTAAGTAGAGTAACAATAGCACTATTTAAAATATCTAGATTAAAAAAACCTTTATTATTATTACAATCTTATCTGAGATGTAACCTTTGAACTACAAATATAAAGGATAAAAACATGTGGTATAACAGCTGAAATAAGCACAGAAGGTTTTACTTTTTAGTTCTTCATAAGCAGTGCCAATGAGGGATACTAATAATAGAATAAAATTTCAGAGCAGAACAATGAAAACCATAATTAGAAGTCAATGCAGCATACACTCCTGGGAAAGGATTATAATTAAGAATTCTCAAAGGCCTAAATATATATGGATGTATATGTATACATGTATGTATAAAAACATAGAACCACCTCCCATAGAAGTCAATGGAATTAATGAAAATAGACAAATCTTCAAAGAGAAATAAGCATCATTAATCAAAACAGTCAATTAGAGAACAAAAGGCAAAAGAGTGGATATACTCAGAAAAAACTTGACACAAAGGAGTGATTTCATAAGGTGGAAACATAGTATTTTATGTGCTGACAAGAATTTTTTAAATTTTGTAATCTGAATTCACATAATGACTATTTCAAAAGTACCTGTAGTAATATATTTCATATTAATCTAACATGGAGATTACATGGATAAAATAAATAAAAAAGGTCTACTCAAAATGTAACATTGCTATTAAATATTTTAAAGGTTTTGTCCAAGCTGAATTGATTTTTAAAAGATTTCTCTCTATAAAACTCAACTGCTAATAATCTCAATAGAATCACTAGCATCATGGTAAATAGAGATGACAATGTAGCAGCATACGATCACCATCATACATATTTCAGTCATTCAGTATCTACTTCATCTTTTATCTTTTCATTTAGTCAATAGTTACATAAAACCAGGGGAGGAATCATTTGTTTCCTTCTTGGGTTTAATGACGTTAATTATAATTTAAATCCATGAACAATAATAACAACACAACAAGATTATCAAAGAAACATTAATTTTTAGTGTGATTTAAAGGTGCATGACCAGAATATGGTTTTATCTTAATTTAAATCATTTTTTTAATTGGGATACATCGACATATTATTGTTGGCATTATAAAGCAAAAGCAATGATCAAGCAGCAGGTCAATGGAACAGACACCAGAGAACATAGTCACACATGTGAAACCTGAATTATAACACAAAGATGCAGAACAGTGAGAAACACACATTGTTCTAATTAATGGTCAAATGGATGCTCATATACCGAAGAAAAAAAAAGACAAAAACTTGATCTCTGCTCTACTTAACATTTCTCTCTATACATAAAATTATTTTCAGATGGATTATAATTCATAGTGAAACAGAAAAACCTTTAGAAGATAATAAAGGAGAGAGACCTTAAATAGGAACCATGTAACAGGAACAGCTAGAAAAGCTGAATTAAGCCAGGCATGGTGGTACATGCCTGTAATCCCAGCTACCTGGGAGGCTGAAGCTAGGGAACACTTGAGTCCGAGGGTTTGAGACTATCCTGGGCAACAGTGAGACCTGTCTCTTAAAAAATAAAAAGTTGAATTTCCTTAAGAGTAAGAATTTTTATTTCTCCAAAGATATCAAAAGAATGAAAAAGCAAGTCACAAAATACAAAAATATCAGTAACACATAAAATCAATACAAGACTTGTATTCAGAACATGTTAAAAAAATTCTACTAATTAATTTTAAATACCAACAATTCAGTAGGAAAACATGCAAGACTCTTAACAGGTACAATAATAAGGGTGAACAGCCTATTAAAAGGCTCTGCCATCATCAGTAATCAGACAACAAGCTAAAAATCACAAGGAGTGACAATGTAACAGTATCAATGGTTCTCAAATATAATACTGAGAAAAAAGCAAGACACAGTATATGCTGTTTCTATTTGTAAAAAGGTCAAAACCAGACAAAACTACAATGTCAGGATTCATTTAGTGGTTACCTTTGTGAGAAAGGAAAAGATGGTTAATGAAAGCAACAGTAAGAGTGGAAGAGTGGAAGTATTTACACTCCCAGACTTCAAACTATGCTATAAGACTACAGGAAAAAAAAAATACAATATTAAATAAAAATAGAGTAGGGAATAAAACTGAGAGCACAGAAATAAGTCCACAACTCTATGAAAAGCAAAAACAAAACAAACAAAAAAAAATAAATGATATGATAGAACATATCATAGAACACAAAGAAAAGAGCAAAGAACTCTGGCACTGGTTTCATGAACTATTTGGGGACCCATTCCAACAGCAAGGAAAACAAAAGCAAAAATAAATGACTGTGAATATGCCAGAAAAAATCTTCATACATTAAGGAAAACTCTCATTTAAACAAAAACACACTCTACTGAATGGGAGAAAATACTGGAACATCATCCACTGGACAGTGGGTTTATATATATATTTCCAAGACCTACTAATACTCCTTACAACATGACAAAAAAAAAAAAAAAAAAACCCAATCAAAGTATAGAAGAACTACACAGACGCTTCTCCAAAGAAGAGACAGATGGTCAACAGGCACATGAAAACGTGTTCTATGTCACTTATCATGAGGCAAATCAAAATCACAGTGTGATGTCACCTCACTGAAGCAACAATGACCCACATCAAAAAAACAGAAACACCATATGTTGCTGAGAGTATAGAAAGAATCTCTTGTTCACTGTTTGTGGGAATCCACACTGTACATTGGTCTAACCTCTATGGAAAATAATATGGAGGTTCCTTAAAATATCAAAAATAGATCTACCCCAAGATACAAATATTACACTCTTACATATTTACCCAAAGAATAGAAAATCACTGTGTTGTTTTGTTGTTGTTGTTGTTTTCTTTTTTGGAATCAACATTAGCTTTATTTTACTCTTATCACTTACTGGAATGAGGTAATTCTTCAGTTGAGTTAATCTACCTAGTTTGGTTGGACCTAGTATAGATTTTCTTAGACACATATATACTAAATTTTTTCTCTTTACTTATCCTTTCAAAAATTTATATATTTCACATCTTTGTAATCCCAGGGATTCACCCCTGCAACCTCCCTTACTGCCCCCCCATTTTGCCCCGCCCCAATTTGTGTGCTTGAGGTTGGTGCTTAGCTTGTTTTGACTTTTCCTCAGAGCTTTTGTTTATTTTTTCATATAACCCATATATTAGTGATAGCATTTGGTTTCTTTCTTTTTAATTAGTTTCTGCTAATATGATTTCTTCTAAATACATCCATGTTATCACAAAATCAACAAAACTGTCATTTTTAATTGATGAGTAATATTCCATCGTGTATATATACCACATTTTTGTCCTCCAGTCATCTGTTTTGGGGCATTTACGTTGCTTCCAAGTTCTTGCAATTATAAACAGTGCTGCAGTAAACATCCGAGCACAGGTGTCCCTTTCTACAAGCATTGAGGTCTCTTTTGGGTAGATCCTAAGAGCAATTGCTGAGTCAAATGGTAGTTCCATTTTCATTAACTTGAGGGTCCTCCACACAGCTTTCCATACTGGTTGAACCAATTTACATTCTCACCAGCAGTGTAAACGTGTTCCTTTCTTTCCACATCCATGGGCAGCACTTGCTGTCCGTTCTTTGGATGTGGGCCATTCTTATTGGTGTAAGTGGTATCTCATTGTGGTTTTGATTTGCATTTCCCTTATCACTAGCGACATTTAGCAATTTTTCATGTACCTGTTGGCCATTTGTATTTCCTCTTTAGAGAAGTGTCTTTTTACTTCTCCCCATTTTTTGATTTGGTTTATTGTTTTGCTTTTTAGTTGTGCGAGTTCCTTGTGGATCAGCATTATTAAACCCTTATCACTCTTGTGGAGGGCAAAATTTTTTTCCCATTTGGTTGGGCTTCTTTTTTGTTTTTTCTGTTGTCTCTTTTGCTGTACAAAAGCTTTTTTAATGTAGTCTCTCTGTTTGTTTTCCTTCATTTTTTTTGCCATCTGTTGATGTGTACAGAAAGTGATTTCTGAATTATAATTCATGGAGGTTTTTGCCCAAGTTTTCCTCTATGTATGTTATGGTTTCAGGTCTGACACCTAAGTCTTATATCATTTTGAAGTGATTTTTGTACATGGTGTAAGGAAGTTGTCTTGGTCCATTTTTTTTTGCATGTCTTAGTCCAATTTTCCCAGCAATATTTATTGAAGAAGCTATCTTTGTTCCAATGTAATTTTTTCACTCCTTTGTCAAAGATTAGTTAACTATATATGTATGGTTTTATTTTGGGGCACTCAATTCTGTTCCATTTATCTGATTGTCTGTTTTTGTACCAGCAACAAGCTGTTTTGATGATTATGGCTTTGTAGTATAGTTTGAAGATTGGAATTGTAATACCTCCATTCTCTTTTTTCTGGTCAGGAGGCTTTTTGATATTCAAGGTCTTTTGTTATTCCATATGAATTTCAGTAATTTTTGTTCTGTATCTTTAAAGAATGTCATTGGGATTTTTATCGGGATTGCACTGAATCTGTAGATTGCCTTTGGTAGGATGGCCATTTTGATAATATTAATTCTTCCAATCCATGAACAGGGAATGTCTTTCCATTTGCTTATATCTTCTTCTATCTCTTTTAGCAGTGTTCTAAACCTTTCTCTGTATAGTTTTTTCACATGTTTTGTCAGGTTTATTCCCAGGTATTTTTTTTTTCTTTTGGTGCATGCATAGGTAAATGGGATGGTTTTTCTGATTTCTTCTTCTATTTGACTTTTTGCGTATAGGAAAGCTACCTACTTCTGTGTGTTGATTTTGTATCCAGTTACCTTACTGAACTGGTTTATTATTTGAAGTAATTTTTCTGTGGATATTTTGGGGTTATCTATATAGAGAATCATGTCATCAGCATATGATAGCTTCAGTTCCTCTTTTCCTACTTGTATCCCTTTTATGTCTTTCTCTTGCCTTACTGCCCTAGCTAGAACTTCCAGCACCATGTTAAAAAGTAGTGGGGAGAGTGGGCATCCTTGCCTGGTTCCAGATCTTAATTGGAATGAGTTTAGTTTTTACCCATTTGGGATGATGTTTGCCATAGGTTTGTCATAGATGGCTGTTATTATGTTGAGGTAAGTTCCTTTAATTCCTAATTTTTCAAGGTCTTTTATCACAAATAGATGGACTTTGTCAGATGCTTTCTCTGCGTCTATTGATATGATCATGTGGTTTTTGTTTTTCTCTTTGTTGGTGTGATGTATTATGTGAATTGATTTCTGGATGTTGAACCATCTTTGTGCCCCTGGGATAAATCCCACTTGGTCATGGTGAATAACAATGCATTTTATGCATTGTTGGATTTGCCAGGATGTTGCTTAAAATTTTTGCATCCATTGGAGCTGTCCTTATTTGGTTTTGGTATGAGTGTGATGTTTGCTTCATAGAATGTGTTTGGCAGTTTTCCTTCTTTCTTTCTCAACTTTCTCAACTTTTAGAAAAGCTTTAGCATTATTTTATCTTCGAATGTCTGGCAGAATATTTTTAAAGCCACCAGGTCCTGGGCTCTTGTTTTTCAGGAGTTTTGATGAATCTTCAATTTTGCTGCTTGTGATTGGTTTATTTAAATTCTCTATATCTTCTTTGTTCAATTATTGATAGTTGTATCTTTCTAAGAATCTGTCCATCTCATCCAGGTTGTATTTATTTCCATAAAGTTGTTCATAGTAATCTCTTATTATCCTTTGGATTTCTTTTGTATCTGTTGTAATTTCTCCTCTTTCATTTGTGATTCTGTTTATTAGAATTTTCTCTCTTCTTTCCTTTGTGAGCTTTGCAAGGGGTTTATCAATTTTATTTTTTCAAAAAACCAGCTGTTGGTTTTGTTGATCTTATGGATAGTCTTTTTGGTTTCTAGGTTATTTCTTTTTTTATTTTTATGATTTGTCTTCTGCTGGGTTTGGGGTTTATTTTATTGCTCTTTTACTAACTTTACGAGTTAGTAGATTAGATTGTTTTTATGGTTAGTTTCTTAGTTTTTCATATGGGCCTGTATTGCTATGAACCTTCCTCTTACACATGCTTCTGCTGCATCCCAGACATTTTGAAATGTTGTAACTTCTTTGTCGTTTGTTTCGAAGTTTTAATTGCTTATTTATTTCTTCAATTAACCAGTCTTCATTTAGTAGCATATTGTTCAGTCTCCAAATGTTGGATGTTCTTCTTGCTTTCTTTTCATTGATTTCTAGTTTGATACCTTTATGGTCTGAGAAAAAAGTCGGTATTATTTTAATCTTTGTGTATTTATTCATGTTTGCCTGTGGCCTACTATGTGGTCAATTTTAGAAAATGATCCAGGTGCATTTGAGAAAGTGTATTCTTTTCTTTGAGGGTGTAGCATCATGTAGTTATCTATTAGGTCCATTTTGTCTAGGTTTTCTTTTAAGGTTTTTGTGTCCTTGTGTAGCTTTTGTTTTGATCTGTCCTTTGTTCAGAATGGGGTGTTAAAGTCTCCTACTATATATGTGTTTTCATCAACATCTCTTTTCAGTTCTCTTAGTAGCTGTCTTACGAATCTTATGAGCAGTGCACCCTCATTTGGTGAGTATATATTGATCATAGTTATCTTTTTGATGGGTTGACCCTTGTACCGTGACCATCTTTATCCTTTCTCACTTTATTTTGAAATCTGCTTTGTCTGCTATAAGAAAGGCTACCCCTCCCCTTTTTTGGGGGGCCATTTGCTTGTAGAATTGTTTTCCATACTTTTACCTTCAATCTATGCTTGTCTTTTGGGATCAGATGTGTTTCTTGGAGGAAGCAAAATACTGAGTTCTGTCTTTTAATACAGTCTGCAACTCTGTGTCTTTTGACTGATGGGTTCAGCACAATGGTATTTAGAGTAATTATTGATGTTTGAGGGTCTAACATTGGGTTCCTGGTGGTCATTTGGGGTTCTGTTTTAGTTTCTTCTTTCTTTTCTTTTTTAATTATTTCTTGTTCTTATTCTTCTGCGGGTTTCGGTCTTAGGGCTTCATGCAGGAGTTCTTGGAGAGGGGGTTTGGTGGTAGCAAATTTCTGGAGGCTTTGTCTGAGAAGGTTCTAATTTTTCCTTCATAAAGGAAGGGCAGTTTTGCTGGGTAGAGTACTCTTGGCTGGCACATTTCGTCTTGGAATGTTTTGAAGATGTGGCCCCATTCTCTCCTTGCTTGGAGTGTCTCTCCTGAGAAATGTGAGGTCAGTCTAATGGGTTTTCCTTTGCAGGTTATCTGTTTCTTCTCTCTTGTATTCTCACAATTTTATCTTTGGCTCTTGAAAGTTTTACTATGATGTGTCTTTCTGTGTTTCTTCTTTCATTAAAGTCGTTTGGTGTCTTTTTGCTTCCTGTATGTCTATTTTCATTTCTTCCTTCAGATTTGGGAAATTCTCCTCCATTATGTCATTGAAAAGCCTTTCAGATCCTATGTCTTTCTCTTCTCCTTCTGGAATTTCAATTATTCTTATATCTATTTTCTTTAGGGTATCTGACAGACGTCTGATTTTTTCTTCTATTTTTTTGTTTTTCTCTCTTTCTCTTCATCCTCTCTACTTCTGTATCCTCTAGTATGCTGATTTATTCTATTTCTTATAATCTGCTTTCCTGACATTTGAGCTCTTCTATTGCTCCTCTTATACACTGTATCTCTTGAAGCTTCTTGTTTAGGGTTTCAGTTTCATTCTTCTGTTCATCAATGATATTGCCCATTTTGCTGCATTCTTTTCTATATTTTTCTGCTACTTCTATTAGTTCATTGAAAGCTTCTAACCTCTTGGTTTCCCTTTTTTTTCCCGCTTCTTTGGCCTCTGAGTGCTTTTAGCATGCTGATTCTGAATTCTTTGTCTGACATAAAGCATTTCTCCATGTTGGTTTCTACAGATTGTCCTTTCGTGGTGTTATTTTTCTTAGGGCTTGCCTGAGTATTTGTATTCTTCCTCCTTACTGCGTTTTCCTTTCGGGCTTGCTCTACATATTGAGCAACTACTGCTCTAGTATTAGATGGCATATTGAAGCCTATCTAGTTGTGGTTAATTTTGCCTTTGTGCTTTTGCTGCTGCGGTGATTATATCTTGTTTCCATTGGCTATTTTGGTGGACAAATTCCTTTTCAGAGAGTGGATGTGGTGGGTAGATGTGGTTTCTATTGTATTTTGTCTTCTTTTTTTGTTGTTTCCCCTCTTTTAGATTGATGGGTCTTAAATATTTTTCAGTGCCTCCGAGTGGCTATGGCTTGTCATATAAACCTTTTTGAGTGGGGTGTCTTGACGCTCTTGGGTAGTACGTGTCCTTGGTTCTCTAGTCTGCGCCGATGCCGCGCAGCAGGTCCAGCTCTTCTGGGCTGCTGGGGTGTGGGCTCTTTGCTTCCAAGTTGTATTTCCATGTGCCAGAAAACTAAGTCCCCACCTCAGTCTGTATAGCAGAGGCCCATTCAGTTGCAAAATGTGCAGTCCCACCCTATCTCCCAGGTGTGTTACCATGGCAACTGGAAGTAGTCTGATGCTGGCAGGAGCCCTCACTGAGCCCCATGGGGCTGCTGGGGTGTGAGCTCTTCGCCGCCAAGTTGGATTTTTCCCAAAATCACTAATTTGAAGGGAGCATTCCTATGTTCACTGCAGCACGGTATATAATTGATAAGCTGTTGAAACAACTTAAATGTCCATGAATAAAACAGTGGATTAATTAAATTTGTTATATATAAACAATGGAATACTACTCAACTATAAAAAAAGATGAAGACTTGTCACTTGCAACAGCACAGATGAAACTTTGAAGGAATTGGCTTTCACAAAAAGAATTAATGAGATTAATGAGATACCACCTCACACCCACAAGAATGGTGCATATCAAAAAGTTATTTCCAAATAACTCATGCTGGAGAAGACAAAAAAAAAAAGGAACCCCTATTATACTGCTGGTGGGAATATGAACTGGTGAAACAATTATGAGACTATTATGGAAAGTCATCTAGCTTTACCTCAAAAAATTAAAACTAAAAATACCATGTGATGTATTAGTCCCATTCTTGGGCATATATCCTTGAAATATGAGACCATCATGCTATGATCTACAATGTTTAGAGCATTATGTACAATAGCTAAGACATGGAAGCAGCCTAAATCTCCTTCAATGGATAAAAGGGTCAAAAAAATATAGTACAAAGTTATAGAGGAATGTAGCCATTTTCAACAAAATGAAGGAAATTTGAAAAAGTTATATGCAGCAAGCAAAGTCAAGACAATAAAGACAATATAGGGGTTCATATATTGGTGGTAGTGGTGGTGGTAGTGGTGGTGGTGTGTGTGTGTGTGTGTGTGTGTGTGTGTAGGGAGGGTGAAATAATAAGTTGCCTTCAACATTCACAAATCAAAAGAAAAAAAACAGAATTACCAAAATAATGTAAATATTTTCAAATATTTCTTTATTTTAATGTCTAGAATAATCAGTAGGACAACATACTAGGTAAAATCAAGATGCATGCTTCCTACAGATAGGAGAATTGAGGGGTGGTAGTTTTTACCAGAATCACCAAGTTTCATGTTTATGTATTTATATCAGGTATAAAATAACACATTAAATGTAAAGGCTGAGATGCTTAATTTTTTAAATACTCAATATGATACAAATTAATTTGTGAGATACCTTTCAAAGGAAACTCCCTTTAAACAAAAACTTTATATTTGCACTTCAGGAACAAGGTTGTATAGTGAGAGCATATCCAGTATCTGATAATTCGTAACTTTACAATCTTTAAAATCTGGCCAAAATAAAATTATTTTTTTCCAATCTGCTTGAGGACTAAAAGTTCTGATTTTATGCAAGTATATTTTATTAAATTTACATATGCAAAGTTTGCACAAGTGGGTGGCAATAATGGAACAGTAGGGTAACAGAAGTCTAAACAAGACAATGATGAGAGCTGTACTTTTAAGGAGTTTGTTATTGCTCTGAGAAAAAGGGGAAAACAGAGAATATTTCTATTATGTAAGTTTGGCAAGCAATATTTATACATGATTATATCACAAGAGATAGTAATTGCCACAACTTTGAAAATAAGTTCATTTTAATCCATCAGGTATTTAAAATCACTATTTTTTTTGCTCCCAATTTTAAGTTAACACTTCAGGGAGATGTTATGTTTGATGAATATATTTACTTTAAAATTAAAACAAAAATATCAGCAAAGTAGCTGAAATTTGGAAATCATCCGACTACACAGATGGTATTCAAAACTGGAAACTGGAAGACAAGGGTCACAAATAGAACACTGATTAACTACAACATCCTATTTACAAAAGAAAACAATATTTGCACTATTTGTTAGTTTGACAAACTACTGGCTAATGCATATCGACTATGTATGAGTTTTAAAATATTGCAGCATAAGAACACTGCTATTATAGCTTTCATAAAATATCTAAAAATTTATAGTTAAATGTGAACTTTACTACACATAACATTAGGTACAGAAGAAGCTATATTTAGCTTTTAATTTGCAATACAATTTAGGTAGGAAAGAACCAAGGATTATTTAATCCAAGTTTTTTAATGTGAAAAAAAAGGGAAAATAAACCATAAAGAAATTATTAAGTCACAAAATGACTAACATGTAGAATTCAAATCATAACAAAAGTTATTTACAAGATTGTTCTAGAGTCACTATAAGACTAGTGGTCTAAACAAATAATTTAATTATCTTGACTTTTCTTAACTAAAATCAGGAAAGGATTTTTAGGATGCCAAAAGAAAAATCTCTTCAATCTAACAAGACCAGCATGGCTATGGATGACTATTAAAAAAAGTCTTTTTAGATAGGCTGGAACCAAGGGGCTAGAGAGCCTCACATCTTCGCCCAGTTCCCTGGAGGTTCTCACTTCCCCTTGCAGATGCCACCAGAATGGGGCTGGGGTGCTGCTGGGCACACAGGCCAACTAGGGGTAGGAGAATGGGGTTAAGGTAAGGGAAGTCATTATCACCTTCTGTGGATTGCGCCAAAACCAGTCAATCCTCACCATGAACAACAAAATCACTAATGTAGCAGCAAATGCACATGAAGGTGGAGGTGAAAATAAAGCACTAAAGCCCAGGACAAACAAACATGTTCGATTCAGGAGACACAGAGTTGTGACACCAACTATAATGACAAACTGTCCCAGAAATAAACCCATGAGATTTCCACGAAGGGGATGAATTTCCAGTCAGAGATGCCATCAGCGAGAGTTAGGCCCTCTCCCATTTCACAGGGAGAGGAAAGCCACAGAGATGGGGCAGTGGCCCCACAACGAGCCTGACCAGCCATCTGCCAGTGCCTATCCTGATCAAGAACTTTATATGCGGACATCAGCTGGGGAAAATGCTCCCATTACCAGAGACTGAACTACAAAGCAAAGAAGTAACAAAATGTGACACAAACAGGGTTGAAGAAGATGACCAATAAAAAGGAGGAGGCACTAAAAGGATACAAACATGTATGAACTGACTACACTTAAAGATTAATCTAGAAAACTAAGTACAGGCCACTGTGTCCCAGGAAAACACATTTACATCTAGCAAAAGGACATTACACCAGAAAAGAAAAGGAAGAATCCAATTGACTAAACATTGATCAGTAACTAGCAGTGAATGAAAAGATGGAGTGACCAGGCATGGGAGACAGGGGAGGGAAGGGGGGAATAACATCCAAAGGACAAAAAAAAAGAAATGTAAAAAAATCTTATTAAGTAAAACAAAAAAACAGAATAAACAAAAATAAATAAATTCTAGTCTTTATGGGGGGGTGGGGAGGGAGGGGAACAAGATACATTGAACAAGCTATATGTTATGCCACCTTTGGGATTTAAAGAGAAAGTGTGGAGACAAAACATGTGTGTGTGCATATGTATGCAAATGGGCATACACATATGGATATGAGTTTTTAGTCCCCTAAATACTTCATGTAAATTGGATGTACACATTCAAACATGTATCACATATTAGTATATCTATATACTAGTGAAAGTAATCAGGCAGTTAAGAGCTAGAGATGAAAAGGAAGCGTGTTTTTCAATGAATAATGTCATGTCCTCAACTTTATGCTTGACTATATTTTTCTTGTAACTTAAAATACAGTCTTCAACTGATTAGACTGGAGGCTAACACGGATCAAACCAAAAGTACTACTTTTGAGATATGACTATAACTTTAGCATCAACTAAATCTGAGTCACTATCTATATGATCAACTCCTCATATCTTAAAAGACAGACTTACATATTTGAATGCTGTCTATACATAAAGCTGTCAACTCATACAACATAAGATCTATGCATTTTATTGCATGCTAATTATAAGGTGCAAAACATATATAGAACAGAATTTCTCAAATTTATGTATAAGAAGGTGAATAATTCTCAATCTTCCAGTATGTTATAAAAGTGTTAATAAGAAAAAAACTCACCTGTTTTAAATTCCCCGTAATTCCAAATACAGTGCACAGACTCACAGAATCAGCACCATTTGGAATTTGATTGATACTTTTTAAATTTTAGATGAAACAATGCTTCTATACTTCACTCCAAAATTACATTTTGTTAATATTTGCATTATTTTATAATAATATAAAACAGTGACTAAGATACAGCAAGAAGGTTTATTCCCAGTAAAGCAATCTGTTTAAAATAAGGCCCTAATTTTTCAGAATTCATATAATTCTGAACATACAAATTTTATAAATATAAAAATTATGTTTTAGCCAGGCATGGTGGCACATGCCTCTAATCCCAGCTACCTGGGAGGTTGAGATTACGAATCACTTGAGTCCACAGGTTCGAGACAACCTTGGGCAACATAGCGTGAACTAGTCTATTAAAAAAAAATTACATTTCAATATTTTTTTTCTTTAACATATGAAAAATATTAAGAGTATAATGAGGAACATAATTAAACCAGAATCCCAATATTCAAATATAGCATTTGTTAATGTTTTTAAATGTTTCATATTAATTATCCATTATCTTTTTATAGTCTGCTTTCTACTAATAAAAAAAAAAAAAACAGGGATGGATGGGTGACCAAACTAATTAAAACAATGTAACTAAATCAATAATTTTTAAGATTTTCATTTCAGAGTCACAAGTGGAAAAGGAAAAGCTGAAATAAATTTATTTATTTTAGATACCATGTGCAAAGTGATAGCAACAAACGATTATGTACTTTAAGAAGACTGGATTCTCACCTGTTCGATCTCTTTGGTTTTTGATGCTATTGCTTTAGAACGACTGGTTAGCTGACTGTCTTCAAATAATTCTATGCCGTCTGTTGCATTTGACTCAGATTCTTCTGGTTGGTCAATGAACAATGGTGCTGTGGAGCCTGACTTTAAAAAAAAAATGAGAAATCTTTAATTGCTTTCTTAAAGAACACTCTACTTTTAAGATAACTGCTTACGTACTAATTAGAAATTTTATTTTAAAAAAGTGCAAAGCTTAATCTAAGGATTTCAATTTCATCCTTCATAATAAGCATATATGAGAAGTAGTTGCTATTTTTATATGACTAGGTAAGACAAAATCTCTAGGTGTTCTCCATTCCAAAATTAGATTTCACACTATATTAATACAGACCTATATGGTCATGTCCTTAAGAAATTTATTTAAAAAGCACTGAGAAAAAAAGGCATGTGTAACATAAACAAATATATGATAAAACAAAGATCAAAAGAACTCTACTCTCAGAATTTTTTTTTGAAATCTTGCTTCTGTAGTCTAAGAATAAAATCACTGAAAGAAAATGATTCCCGAAAGTAATCACAATCACTTCTACTTAAGAACAACAATTCATTAGGAAAACAATCCACAAAGCCAAGCACTAATCCAGAAGCAGTGGCTTTATCATTGAACAGAATACACAAAAGGCTGTGTCCACACAGCCTGCAGCACACAATGACTTAGAAAGAGGAAACTGAAGTTCAGGTTTATACATTTTATTGTTGAACTTTTAGGTGGGTACAGTTATGGGAAAAAATAAGGAAGTCATTTATACCAGATTATCAAAAATTTAGGGGTTCTGTGATTGAAGTAGCAGCAACCAGCAGTAGTTTTAGTGACATCACAAAATACATACCAGCTAAAGGTACTTCTCACAGTGAAAGCAGTGGCATTGCAATACCTAACATGGTGAAGAGTGTATACTGTCATAAGTTCTTTATAGAGAATAATTTGGCAGCATTTATCAAAATTTACAACATGTGCCTTTCACTCAGCAACTTCATCTATAGAAACTTAATCTACAAATACACATGTTGGCAATGCAGGTTAAGACACAGTTGTGATTAATAGCAAATGACTGAAAACAATGTAAATTTTATCATTAGAGGACAGCACAAATAAATTATGCATGTCAAGAACCACAGCACACTAAGAAATTTTTTAAAAGAATAAGGACTCTGTGTGTGTGTGTGTGTGTGTGTGTGTAACTGTACTTTAATTTTTCTCTTGACACATCCTGGAGGTCAAAACAGAGAGGCAGGCAGTATGGCTGTATATACATTTATGCATATGTGCCTGGACTATCTCTGGGGGAAAATGATGACAGAGGTGGTCTCAAGATAAACAGAATGGGAGATAGTAAACATACTTTGGTGCCATTTAAACTTCTGGTGGCATAAAACCTACTTTTTACATTCTAAGTTATATATTTTAAGAGAGTGAAATTGCAAGCATAAGAAACAGCTAATGGGGTAGGATTTGGGGGAGATAGCAGAATGGAAGGAACAGGAAGCACCAGAAATGTGTCTCCCAACCTAAATAATGATTAGGAACAAATTGTTTCATGTAGCTATTTTGGAACTCTGGATTCTACTGAAGCTTACAAACCAAGAGGAAGATGTGGATAGTAAAAGTAGAGGTGAACTTCAGGTTTTAACATATCCCTAACATATCCCTAGTAGCTCCCTATCCCTCACCCTAGTCACTTAGAAAGCAGTTGTGCACACAGGGTCAGTCTGCACACAGTCGGGCAAGAAGAATTTTGTCCTCCAAATATATCAGATCGACATTCTGATCACTGCCTGCTGTTCCTGGTCAGGGCAGTACAAAGAGGTAGGCAGTCACTGCTAACGTACCTTCCACCCTTACCACTACTCCTTCCACTGTGGTTACAGTGAATTTAAGGCACCTAAAGGGCCAGAGTCTGCTCCCCACTCATCACCACACCTTCATTTCTTATGTTTTTCCCTTCTAGGGGTCAGACATTTAAGATTACTGCATTTAAAAGGAATTTCACATATAGAAAAGTTAGAAAATAACTGAGCCAAGGGACAAGTTTAGAAAGGACTGGGGAGCCTTGAATTTATACGAGACTGATCCTTAACACAGTAGCAGCACATAACAATCAAAAGAGCAAAAAAAAGGGGAAAACCTGGAAAGAGGGACACTAACTTCTAGAGTTAAGACATTACTAAATTCAAACAACCATTATTAAATTCAACAACAAAAATCACAAGGCAAACAACAAGTATGGCCCATTCAAAAGAAAAAAATAACACAATTTGAGCCCCCAAAGATGTAATGACAAGTTTATTAGAAAAATCTTCTAAATTACCTGCTTCAAAGCTGCTAAGAGAACTATAGAAATATGTAGGAAATTCATGAAAATAATGTCTAAACAAAATGGGAAATTTCAAAAATGAGACAGCAAGCCTAGAAGACACAAAAAATCAAACAAACAAAGCCAGAGGGTGAAATAACAAAAATTCACTAAATAAATTCAAAGGCAAATTTGAATTTTTGAATCTGAAGATTAGACAATAGAAAGGATAAAGGCTGAATAATAAAAGAAAAAAAAAAAGACTGAGGAAAAACATAAAGGATCTATGGGTATCCCAAAAAGGAGAGGAGAAAGAAAAGAGAGAATATTTGAAGGAATGATGTCTTATAATCTAGATATAAACATCCAGGAAGTTAACAAACTCCAATTCAGATGAGTTCAAAAGACCCACACTTTCAAAAGTCAATGAGCAAACACAAACCATAATGGCATCGAGAGAAACTCATCATTCCTTACAGTAGTCTCAATAAGATCACCTGCAGACATCTCATAGGCAACTTTGAATGTCAAAAGACAGTAAACAGATATACATAAGTTTCTAAAAGAAAGGGAAAAATGTCAACCAACAACACTCTACATGCAGGGAAAACTGCCCCATAAATTTGAAGAAAAAATTGTTATTTTCCCAGACAAACAAAAGCTAAAAGAAATTCATAGTTACTTACCCTGCTCTGTCAGAAATGGTCAAGGGAGCCCTGAAAGGTAAACTGAAGAGACAATAGAGAGCAACTCCATATCTGGAGAAATCATTATCTTAATGAAGACAAATGCATGGACAATTATAAAAGCTGGTACATCCCAACAATGGGTTATAACATCACTTTTAGTTTTCTACATGATTCAAGAGGTGAAGACATTGAAATAGAATAAAATCTAATATTAACTATAAATTTAACTTCTAATTCTACATAATTTAGGAGACTAATGCATTTACAGTAATGATTATAGCTATATATTTACTATATATAGTTATATAGTTATATATAGTTCTATCTTGAGACACATGATGCAGAAAGAATTTATGCATTTCACTACAAAATAATCAAATAAACACACAAGAAGGCAAGGATGCAGGGAATGAGACACAAAAAAAATCATAGCACATAAAGAATACAATGACAGAAGTACATCACTCTTATGCAGTAAATGTCATGTAAATGGATTAAACTCTCCCATCAAAATACAGAGATTGACAGAATGGTAAAAATGCCAGATCTAAAAAAGGGCCTCGGGAAGAGGATTCTGATAGTATTAACAAAATGGCTCTGAAGAGGACTCGAAGTTCAGTTCAAACTTGGACTGGCCTGATAGTGGTTACTTGGAAAACTACATTTATAAGACGTCGTTTGATGAGAGATTTGGAGAGGTGAGATTTATACCATTATGTTCCACTCCAACAAAGCACTTCTTAAGTTCATTATGGGATACAGCTGCATCAGGAGAAATTTGGTGGGCTAAAGGGATGTCTACTGTGTGCAAGCCATATAATGTTTGATGTAACATCAAGACTTACATACATGGAGTCCGACTAGCATAGAGATGGGCACGAATGTGTGGAAACAGCCTTATCACATTGTATGGTATCAAAATGTATATTAAGGACAGGAAAGTTAAGGCAAAATCTTAACTTCTGGTCTTCCACCAAAAGAGAACTTGACATTTCTGCAATAACTCTGAGAAGTCTTTCTTTTGGCTTGCTGGAAAACTCACTGGAGACCCTAAATGTAGAATTGAGTGCTGTACCTGCTCTTGCCCCAACAAGCTAAGCAAGGACTCAGCTTTGTCAGCACAGCGTAAACAGCTTTACAGGCTGTTCACACAACTGCTTCTCTGAATGAGATTAATGCAGCTGGAGCCCAGTAATCAAAGTCTAGTTTTAAAAACAAATGGATTGCACAAAAATTGTGTGAATTAATAAGTGAGCTGACCAATTCAACATACAAATATTAATTACCTTTCTCTACAAGAACAATAAAAAAATCTGAAAAGGAATTAGAAAACAATCTCATTTATAAAAGCATCAAAGAGAATAAAAAAATTACAAAAATTAACCAGGGAGATAAAAAGATTTGTACAATGAAATTTTCAAAAATGTTGAAATTAACAAAGATGTTTTTTAAAATGGGAGTATGTCTTATGTTTATGGTCTTAAAGACAATACTGTTAAAGTGTCATACTACTCAAGAGTTCTCATAGATTCAATATATTCCCTCTCAAAATTCCAATTACATTTTTTGCAGAAACAAAAAACCTACACTAAAATTCAAATGGGGTGGCCTGCACAGTGGTGTGCGCCTTTAATCCTAGCCTAAAAAGGGAGGCAGAGACTAAGAATTGCTTGAGAACCTGGGTTTGAGACCCGCCCAGGGCAACATAGCAAGACCTAGTCTCAAAAAGTAACTGGGCATAGTGGCGCATGCCTGTAATCACAGCTACTGGGGAGGCTAAGGCTGGGTATTGTTTGAGTCTGTGGTACACCTGGGCAAAGTAAGTTTGCAGTTTCTCGGGCAACATAGCGAGACCTAGTCTCTAAACAAACAAATAAAAATTCATTTCAAATGGGGTACCATTTGAGAACCCCCAAAAGTCAAAACAATCTTGACAAAAAAATTGGAGGACTCATACTTCCTGACCTCAAACCTTACTACAAAGTTACACTTATCATCAAAAGGCACCATAAACAGAATAAGAAAGCAAACCACACTGAGAAGAAATAACTGCAAATTATCTGACAGTCATTACTGATAAAAGCATTATCAAATTTTTAACAGAGAGGGAAGAAAAATCAAGAAAGCTCTTGAGTCTTAATATTGAACACTACTGAATTTTCACCCACTGAAACTGAATTTGAAAGGAGGTCAGGGAAGATGGGCATTCTTCATCAGGGACCGAAAATAAGTGGGTATATTAATGCAAAATATAACATCTTATATATGGAAACCATGTAAATCATGTGTTAACATTTAAATAAGAAAACTATTAAAAGGTTTCTCAATCTTCTAAGGAAGTTCAGTGTATTCTCTGTTCTTATTCTTTGTTCTTATCAGTGTATTCCTTGTCCTCTATCTGAGGACAAGATATTAAGTGAATTTTTGGAGTGTGAGACAGAGTAGGAGCTTGCTCCCCACCTTCCACTGGTACTGCAGTACCTCCAGGAATGTTGCACCCCCTCCGGGGAATAAAAAAAAAAAAAAGAAAGAAAGAAAATGCTAAAAGAACTTCCTCCAAGAGCAAGAAGCAACCTATTTTTTTTTAATTTTTTTTTTGTATATTTTACAATATATGATTGTATAACTTCTAATCCCCATGGGAATATCCCCCCACACCACATCTCTCCTGGTCTCTTTACCTCCTTTCTTTTTGTTGTATGTCCTTGTTTAGTCCTTAAGTCTTTTCTTTCTTTTTTTTTTTTTTTCTTTGATCCATTTCCTCATCCTTGATGATGGTGCAATTTCCCCAGACTTCGTATAAC